>VNJU01003216.1:1093-16291 GCA_008042675.1 Drosophila seguyi
CCCCCCCCCCCCCACCCCCACTCCCCCTGGAAAGTTGTACTTAGAGAAGGAGGAAAGTAAGGATTGGGGGTGGTGCTGCTCCGGCTGCTGCCGCTGATGGTGTTCGTGGTGGTGGTGGCAGCGCCAAGCGCGAGCGTTTGCCATTAGCATACACTACTCACATTTTATAATACATTTCTCCTCCTCTCTCTGTGTGTGAGTGAGTGCTGTGTGTTCATTTCATTACACAGTACATAATGGATGTGTGTGCTTGTGCCTCTGTGTGTGTGCCTGTGTGTGTGCAAGGACTAAAACTACCCTTTTGCCTAATTTTTAATCTCGCGCATTGCCAAGCAACAGCAACAGCGGCTAAGCGACTAATGTCTCCTTCCTCTTCCACTTGTAAATGAAAGGAGAAACGAAAAAAATTGATTAAAATAGAAAAATTTGAATAAATTAAAGCAAGTAAGAAAGACAGAGTTGAGGGGACTTGTTAAGGGGTTAACCAAAGCTTCAATTTCAGTTTATTTTTAATAATTTATTAACAGTAACTAACGTTTAAGAAACTGCTTATTAACATTTGGTAGCTCTAGGTTTTATAGTTTGGGAAATTGAGTTTTTACATGTTAACGGACACAACGGACATAACGGACAAACGGACAAAACGGACCAAGGAAAACCACATAGAGACTAAATCCTTTTAAATTTCTAGTTTTATTTATAATAAGAAAATTCTTATTAAGCTTGTTAGCTTCTAGATCTTATAATATCCAAGATCACAATGTCTGTGCTAACGGACACAACGGACAAACCCCTCAAACTCGGACACAAAATAGAGAAAACTTGACCTAATCTTCTTAAATGTATACAGGTTTTTAACATATTTAATAGTAAAACTATCAAAACTTTCTATAATCTCCGAAATCAAACGTTTTAATGCTAACGGACAAAGGAAAAATTTAACAGGGATCTAGTCAGTCCCCTAAAACTTGGACAAGAACTTGGCATAAGAATAATGTCCCGAAATTTGTTAATTTTAATTTCTAGTTTTTTATCAAAAAATCTCCAAAATCAAAGGATTTATGTTAAAGGATACAACAAAAAGAAATGAAAAAACGCACAGCTGTACAAAAGGAGAAGACTTAATTCCCTACAAATTCCACCTTAAACTAAAACTTATAAAAAGAAGGTTTTTTCAATATAATACTTAACTTAACAATTTAATAACTTAATTTCTCATATTCTCAGAGCTTATAATTACAGACAAAACTATAATTAACTATTAATTAATTTATAATTTAACTATTAACTATAATTTTGCAGTAACCCATGGGAACCTGGGAATTTCTAACAAAAAAAACCCAACAAAAATACTTAAATAAAGTAATTAAAGTAAACAAAAAGGGGAAGCTCATGAAAAGCAGCTTAGACAACCAATTGACGTCATCTAAGCTAGTTTTAAGTACAACAATATATACCTAATATATCTGCATAAATATATATATATATATATATATATATATATTTATATACAATGATTTTTATCCCTTTGGAGGCACAATTAAAAATGTAAATCAGCCAACGACGTTGCTGCCGCGACGTCAACGTTGCCGCTGCCGTCGCCCTTCTTTTTTTTTTTAATTCTTTCGTGTTCTGTTTTGTTTTTTTCATTTCTCTTCCACCTCTCCCTCTCCCTCTCCCTTTTCCTCCTTTTCTCCCTCACTCCTCTTTCTCTGGAGAAATTTTTCGGCGACTGCTTTGATGGCTGCTGATGCGACGGCGGCCGCCTGGTGGGTGGTGGTTAGTTGGGTGGCCCTGCTTCTGCCTTCCCCTTGTCCTTGGCGTGTATGTAAATATTATATTTATTTATTTCGCGGATGACAACGACACACACAAACACACACACACACACACAGAGAGGCTAGAAATGACTCGTCCTGACTCGTCCTGGTCTGGTTTCTTCTTGCCGCTGCTCTCCTCCTAATCTATTATTAAAAATGTTAACTGAAAGCATGCCTCGTATAAATATAGAGCGAGCCAAGCCTGGATCCTGGTCGTGGTCCTGGCTAGGCAGAGAGGGGGGGGGGAATGTGGGGGTGGCAGCGGGGCAGGACACAAGCGAACATAAATACATATTTATTGTTGGTACAAGCAATTTAGCGAAAAGAAATCCAAATTATATCATAACTTTGTGTAGTGCGCCATCTGGGGTTTAGTTGCCTTTGCTGCTCCTCCTCGTCCTTGTCCTCGTCCTGCTCCTCGTCCTGCTCCTGCCTACGCCTACAACAATGCCAGGGCAAGGCAGCAGCTGAATCTGATACTGAATCCGAGTCCTGGGCGGAGGAGGAGGTCCTTGGTAGGAACTGTAGTAGCCTTAGCCAGAGCAATAATTCTATGCCGATGCCGCCATTGTAGCCACGTTAAAGATGTTGCCACACATTTCTGTGTTTCGCTCTCGCACACTCTCTCTCTCTCTGTCTCTGTCTCTACCTCACTCTCTCTCTCTCTCGCTCGCTCTATACCCCATCCTGTTTTGTTTTGGCCTTTCCCCGAGCTCCTGCCGACTCCTTTCCCTAACTGCCAAGGCCTGGAGGAGCAAGCAAGGAGCGGGCTTTGTAACAATGAAAACAATTACAACAACAATTGCGAATAAACATGCAAAAAGCAAAGTAGAAGATGAAGTAGCAGCAGGAGCAGCAGGAGCAGCAGCCAGCACCAAAAGGACGAAGGAGAAGAAGGTCCTTTTTGGCGAGAGCCAGAGCGAGAAACCGAATGAGAATGAAATGTTTTCTAATAAATTTTGCTTTATGTGCGCGGTGCGGCAAGGGCGGAGGCCAAGGGGGGGAGGTAAAGCGAATAAATAAAAATAAAGTTTTATATTCATGTACCGCACACACACACTTACACACACACACACACAGGGAGAGAACAACGCTTGCCACCCAATTGCCATTAATATGGCGGCTGCCTAACATCCATCTGTGTGCTGGTGTGTGTGTTGGTTTCTGTGTGTGTGTGTCTCTAATGCCAAGTTGCCGTTTATTTTAACTTTGCCACCAACTTTAGAGGCAGGCAGTCCCAGTTGGTACGCCGCCACCCCGGCCCCCGACCCCCCTCAGGCCCCCGCCCACAACGACCCTGCTCAACTAAGCCGAAAAAAACTTTTTCTGCCATTTTGTTGCTTATTTTTTCTCTCTTTTTTTTACTATTTCCCAGCCACATTTTTTCAATTTTTTTTTTTTCTGTTTTTCTTCTCTTATTCGTGTGTTTTTTTCGGGTTTCTTTTTTTTTTTTTTTTTTTCTTTTCTTTTTTTTAGTTTTTTTTTGTTAATTTTTTAACGCATTTTGCGTGGGCCGCGTTTACTTAGTTAGTACGTATAAAGAGAATGGGAGAGAAAGAGAAAGATAGAGTTTGCCAGAGAGAAAAAAAAGATAGATAGAGAGAGACAAAAAGAAAGTTAGAGCAAGAGAGAAAGCAAAAAGGAGAAGGAGACAAGTCGCGGATTGCGACAGCTCCGAAATGCCGCGACAAAGGTAAAAGGATTTTTGTGTAAGTTAGACGCGGGCACTGAAGGGCTCAAGGATGTGCGGGGGGGGGGGGGGGGGGGGGGGGGGGGNAGTTTAAGGTTTTTTTTTGTTTGTTGTCGGGGGGGTTTTTGGGGTTTTTGTTTGGGGGGGGGGGGGGGGGGGGTAGGTAGGGGGAAGTAGGTGATGGTTAGGAAAAAACGAAATAAATTAAATGACAGTCCCTTCACTGTATGTAGGTGTATTGTGTGTGTGTGTGTGTGTGAGCATTGTCAGGGGCTTGGGACCCCGCGCACACAGTCTGGGATCATCGATCGTCTTTAGGCTCCGACAGAGACAAGTTTTGCAACAGAAGTCACACTGTTCAGTGTGACCATGCTTAAGATCTTGTGCCAATAAGAGATAAGATTTTAATAGGATTTCCAAGAAAGCAAAAAAGGGAAAGAGTAAGACTTAAGACTCAAGACTCTTCAGAATGCAGAAAGTAAGAAGAAAAAAATTTAAAAAAATCAGTGAGAGAAAGAGAGAGAGAGAGACAGGAAGAAAGAGTGAAAGAGATGGAAAGTGTGAGATAGAAATTCTAATAAAAGCAGTGCGAAAGAGAGGGATTCTTTTAAAAGCAGAGAGAGAGAAAGAGAGAGAGGGATTCTTCGAAAAGCAGAGAGAGGAGAGAGAGAGAGAGAGAGAAAGAAAAGAGAGAGAGAGAGAGAGAGAGAGAGAGAGAGAGAAAGAAAGATTCTCAAAACATCTTAGATTTATATAAAGATAAATATTCTCAAGAAGCAAGAAGAGGTAAAACCGAAAATTAACTACAAATTAAAAAAAAAAAAAAAAAACAAAAAAAAGCAAAGATACAAAAAAAAAATATAAAAAAAACATTGGGGAAAAATTAATATAAATAAGTAAATCTCAAAGAACAAAGAAATGCAACCACACTGCTTAGTGTGACCATCCTCAAGCAAATATTTTAATGGTACCCCAAGTCCATTATGAAGAAAATTCAAATAGGACAAAAAGTTGACCACAAAGGATTACCAAGTGCAGCCACACTGTTCAGACATGTCTGGACATGGAAGGGGAGCAGGTCACTCACGATGGGCCATCAACATTTACGCGCGCATAAAGCATAAAGCGAAAAGGCCCAAATTGGATTTCGAGGGGGGAGTTGGGCTAGTTGCAGTGATGCGTGGTGCCCACAGAGAGAGAAAGAGAGAGAGAGAGAGAGAGAGAGATGAAGAGAGTGAGGAGAATCATATCACGAGAGATGATCCCGGGGGCCATAAACCCCGAATAGAACTGCCCGAATCTTTACTATCATTCCCATTCTCATACTTTATGCGCGCATTAATAATTTCGTATTGGCCGCAATAAAAAGGCAGGAGCGGAAGTAACGGATTCTGAGGCAAGGATAAGAGGAAGGAGAAGGAGGAGGACCAAGAGGATTGTGTGCGGGGACCACAAAGCGGAATAACAAAAATCAAAGCATGCTCAGGTCATTAAAGTTAACGCTGGACCAGTCAGGGTTGGATAGTACGAGGAGTCCTGGACGTCGTCGTCGTCGTCGTCCTGCTGCTGCCAATACAATTGAATCCCGAGTCCGTTTCCCACTTCCCTTTCTGCCTTGTGTATGTACTACTACTTCATCCTAATCAACCCTTTATGAACCCCTAAAAAAAAAAAATAAAAATAAAAAACGGGGGAAAAAACAGTGAAAAAAGTAAAGAAGCAAAAACAATAAAATGTAAAATTAGAAGTGCCCAGCTAGCAATTTTTCCAGAGAGTTTGCCTCTCATTCCGATATCGATTTCGATATTAAACAGCTTTGCCACTATTTTCGCATCCAACTATCAGACTCGATAGTTATCAAAGATATCAGCATCGATGATCGATCGAGTAGCTCTATGCTTATGCCTTCCTTTCCAACTTTTGCCCAATTTCCGCTGGCAAAGTCCCCCCCGAAACTCGAACTCGAACTTACACTTACACCAAAAATAGCAGGGAGGCTGCAAAGGTGAGCAGCGGTGGCAGCATCCACCAGTCAGCATCATTAAGGGTAGTTTCCAGCATCGTAAAAAATATAGAGAAATAAAATTGAAAAAAGCAAAAGCAACAACAACAACAGCAACAACAACAAAGCAAAAGCAGCAACAGCAATAACAAGGTCGGAGCAAGACGAAGTCGAAGTCGAAGTCAGCAGCCAGCCTGCCTCTCTGCCTCAGCCAACGTAGACGTCGACGACGACGCACAACTACACAAGCACAAAGCTTAAGGAAGAAGGAAGGAAGGAAGGAGGGGAGGTGAGAGGTGGCGAGGGGGTGTTGGGTATAACAGCGCAGAAACAAAAAGCGAAATAAATAAAAAGTATCGATATAGAAAATTTTTGAAGAAAACTGCGCTGCGGCGCAGCTGCTATCCTTGAATGAGTTCGCGAATAGGGTTTTGTGAGTAGTGGGAGGGGGGGGGTTTGCCAGAAGGGATGGGGTGGGGGGGGTTAACTACAATTTTAGAGAACTCTAGACCGAAATACTCCCTCCCCCCCCAGACGTTGTCTCTCGCCAAAATCAATGAGCAGCATTCCAAGACAGCGGCGTAAAGAGGTTGTAAGTGTAAGCAGAGAGGGTGGGCAGGGTTTTTATAAAGATTTTAGGGTATTCTAGGGGTTGTCAGGATCTCGAGAGGGGTGGGGAGGGAGGGGGGTTAAGGGTCTAAGCAAAGGTGGGAAGGGTTTATTAACTAAAGGGGTAGAGTTTGAGTTAGAGGTGATAGGGTCTTATTAAAGGGGGGGTTAGGTCTTGCTAAAGTGGATACCAAAGGGAGGTAGGGTTCTCCTAAGACGAAGAGGGGTAGAGTCTTCCAAAAAAACCAAGGGGGGTAGAGTTTTCCTAAGTAAAATACCCCTCTTTTAGAGTCTTTCGGAAAGAAAGGGGTATAGAGTCTTCCTAAGAAAAAGAGGGATAAAGTCTTCCCTTTAAAAGAGAAAAAAAAAAAAAAAAAAAAAAAGAGGATAGTGTCTTCCTAAGTAAAAAAAAAGGTTAGTAAAAGAAGAGTAGAGTCTTCCTAAATAAGAGAGGAGTAGAGTCTTCCTAAATAAAAGAGGAGTAGAGTCTTCCTAAGTCAGAGAAGCGTATTGTCATCTTCCCAAGTGTAAGGGGGTCTTGGGGGGTATTGTCTTCCATAGTTCTCTTGGAAGGGGTTTGTGTTCCAGTAGCTGGGACACTTTTAATTCTCAAGTATCTTCCCAGGTTTCCACCTCCCCCCATTTGGCATACAATGAAACTTTAGCGCCACGTTTCCATGGATATATCTGGGTCAGGAGACAACAAGAAGAACCCTATCACCCAGAACCCCGACCTCCACACTCCCCCCTCCTCTTTTCGAAATTAAAAGAAATATGTTCCATTTCATTTGAATATGTCGATGGGAGGAGCGAAGGGGGTAGTAAGGATTCAGGGGGATTGTTGCCGAAATCAGGAGAAGCCACCCACGCAGCTCGTGCTGGTTCGTTCTGCAAGCTACGTCTTGTTCCTGAGCGTCTTCTACACCTTACCCCTTACCTACTCCCTCTGTTACCTCCCCCCAGGATTCCACTACCTCCCCCTACCGCCTTGTACCGCCTCAGCAACAGCAGCCATTAAGTTTTCTCGCTGTAATAAAAAATTTTTCTCTTTTTTTTCGCCGCTCATCGGTGTGCGTACTTTTGTGTTTGTTTGCTTCGGTGTGTGTGTGTGTGCTGTATGTGTGTGTGTAGATACTAAATTTTCTAGTTCGTTTTATTTCCTTTTTTGCCTTTGCCTCCTTGGCATTAGTGTTTATTTATTTTTTCTGCTCTCTCCCTGCTTCGCTTTCTTACGTTCCTTCTTTTTTCGCTTTCCTTTCTTTTTTTTTGAAAAGAAGATTTATGTAAAATGCGGCGGCGGCAGCGGTGAAGGAGATGAAGGGTGAGGAGGTTTGAGGAGAAATAGTCGCAGATGCTGTTGCTGTAAGTTTCACGCAGCTAAAAAAGCAAACTGCCGAAAAACCCATCCACCAACAGCAGCCACCCCCCCTCTGCCACCTACCTCAACTTGTGGCTCTCTGCTTTCCCGGGGCTTCTTCCTTTGACGCGGCTTTGGTCGCGATTGGGGTCCTGGCCGAGGGGTTTGAGGGTTGGCACAGTCGGTGGTTGGCGCAAAAAGTTTTCCAGGCAAGTTTAATGTTTAGATTTCTAAGACGCCATCGGATTTTCAACTATAAAATATTCTTTTCATTTTTTACAAACCCTCCAAAAACCAACCAACCCACCCACCACCTCCCTCCCCCCCTCCGAAAGCCATTAAAAGCAAACGCTGAATTATACTACTCCCTAAATATACACACACACACAACAGAACAGAACAGGAAAATCCTTGGAGAGGGTTTCAAGTTTTCAGGCGAAAAGGGGGTTTGACTCTGCTTGTTGCGGTGCTTAGTTGTTAGTTGCTAGTTCCACGAGGCACAGTGGTCTTAGAGCTGCCAAAGAGCTCTCAAACGAAATTATTCTAAAAAAAATAATTCTAAAAAAAAATGTATTCTAAAAAAATAATAATAATTCATTTCCAAGGCTGCGGGTTCATTCATCGCTAAATAATAATATATATTCTGCATATATTCTCCATATATTCTCCATATATTCTGTACAAATAGCCAATATTTGTGGTTCTTAGGGGAAACTTTGGCAAATAGAACGCAACTCCGCACAATTGTCGATTGTTGGAGCAGCTGGCATCGTGTTTTTGCAAGCGCAACTCCAATGTTAATGATCCGCGAATTAGCCAAAATGGAGAGCAGTTCCAACGGCAATTGACCTTAGGGGGATGCCCAGAGAAAGCTGATCAAACAGTCAGTTTTGTTTTTGTGTGTGTGTTTGTGTGTCAATTGTTTGTGGCAGTATAGCAGGTACACTGGCAGAAATACAAATATGAACTATAGATGAATGGTATAAAGTCTTAATCATTTAGTCATTAATTTGGTTTTATTCAATAAGAGGAGCTAAGAGATAAGGCAAGAGCCGTACTTTGCAAATTAAAAACTCCATAAAAATACTTAAAAAAATACTACTAAAATACTGAAAAAATACTACAAAAACTAAACAGCTATGAAAAATTAAAAAAAAGATTTGTTATATTTGTTTTAATATTATATCTCATGTTTGCAATAATGGGAGAACCAATCGACAGATACTAAATAGTAAAAAAATCACAAAAATAAATTAAAAATAGAAAAATAAAAATTAAAAAAAAAAAAATTTAAAAAATAAAATAATTTTTTGAACAATTAAAGCTTAAAAATATAATAACTAAGCCAAAAATACATTAATTTGAATTCCGAAAACTGTTCTGAGTTTGTTTTTATAAAGCCAATAAAGCTGCATACTCTATTTCATTTTATTTTAAAATAAAATTTTCACCTAATTTTTGACTATTTTAATTATCGATAAAAATTTCGAAAAAATTTTAAAATTTTATTTTTCAACCAGACATAGCTCAATCGACTCGGCTGTTCTTGCTGATCAAGAATATATATGATTTATAGGGTCAGAAATGACTCCTTCACTGCGTTCTGTGCCTCTGACTAATATTATAATATCCCGAAAGGAGTATTAAAAATTATAAGATAATTGTTGGGAAAATTAAAACTAAAAAATGCAATAACTAAGCCAAAAGTCCAATAATTTTAATTCGGAAAACTGTTCTGAGTTAGTTTTTATAAGGCTAATAACTTTGCATACTCTATTTTATTTTATTTTAAAATAAAATTTTTTCTAATTTTTGACTATTTTAATTATGTAATTTATCGATAAAAATTTCGAAAAAATTTTGAATTTTTGTTTTTCAACCAGACATAGCTAGATCGACTCGGCTGTTGATGCTGATCAAGAATATACATACTTTATAGGGTCGGAAATGACTCCTTCACATTGTTTTTTGTTTCCGACTGATACTCTATTATAACGAAAGGAGTTTCAAATTATAAAAAATATTTTGGGGAAATTTTTTTTTTTATTTAGCGAGAAACCTTAGCTAACTGAAGCACAAAAATCCTAGCTAATAGTTTCCGACTCTCAATGTCATTTTGCACCACTGTGCCTTGTCAGTTGTCCGAAGGCCACGTGCCAGTTTGGCGAGCCACGGGCGGAGAGAAGTTAACTGAGGGGGGTCCGGGCTTGGGTAGGGGATGGGAACTGGGTCTGCGATATGCCGGGCTGCTGGTGGAGGAGAGGAGGGGAAGGTTCGACGGTTCAACGGAAAATCTAGCGAAATCGAAGCGAAAGGAAACCAAAGTTTTCTTTACCCCACGCACTTTTGTTGGTGCTTTTCTGCTCGAATGAATTTTAGAATTTGCCGCATTTTGTCTCTCAACTATGTGCAATAATATAAAGCAATCCAGATGCCCCCCAACCCCGACTCCTTGCTGGACTTGCTCCTGCTCCTGCTCCTCCTTTTCCTTCTTGCTTGTGCTTTTGCTTATGCTTCTGCTTCTTAGTAGCCCCAAGCTGAAGGATAACTAAAGTAGAGAAGGCAACAAAAGGAACAGGAATCGGTGGAGGCAGGAGGCAGGCGGCAGGAGTAGTAGCATAGAAGACGACGCATAGAAAAGGACGCGAGGCAGGCGAAAGGAAAAATGCCACAAAACGTGCTTCTAAGTTATTTTTCATTTGCCACGCTCAGCGCCAGATGACCCACCTCCTGCTGCTCCTGCTGCTCCTGCTGCTCCTGCTGCTCCTCCTGCTCCTGGTACTCCTCTCCATCCCTACCCCACCGTTCATCCCCACCTAAGAGAGTAGTTAGGCACAAGGCAAAGGCGAAGGGCAGCCCCATTTTAAGATTTATGTCGGTGATTATTTCTAAGTTTTTGTGCGCTCAACGATGGCCATCGTCGTGGTCCCTCTCTTCCTTCCAGCATCCTCTATTCCCTGGTAAAAAAAGAAGAAGAAAGCTTTGAAAAGGAAACGGAGGCAGCAGCGGCAGGTAAGAGAGCCCTAATGCTGCTAGATGAGGTTCCTCAGGAGGCGATGGGGATGGAGATGGAGGACCGGGGACTTGGGAGATAATTCCCAGGAAGCAGCAGCACAACTTTTAGAAAATGTTAGTTTTTTGCTCAAACAAAAAGGTTGGCAGCTTTTCGCTCAGAGGGAGCTACTTACAGCGAAAGTCGATTCATCTCGGATCAGAGCAGAGAGTCCTTCCTGTTCTGAGGTAGGTGCCTGCCCCCTCCGATTGATAGTTCGCTTGGAGGGTTTTCTCCCAAAAAATAAAGAAAAAAAAAAACCGGAGGCAGCATAAAAAATCTAATCTAATCTATCTAATGTGCCTTCCCTACTCCCCTTATTTCCGCTGTTTCTCTTCTCTCTTGTTTTTTTTTTTTGTGTTTGTTTTCTAAGCACAATACTATTTTCTTATTTTCTTATATTCTGCGTTTGTTGTTGCTACATTTAAAATGTTTTATTTGGCCATTTGTATGTTTTATGGCATTCCTTGTTACCAACGAGCGAGAGCTCACCCACATTTGATGCCCTTACCGGGGCGGGGGGTTACATTCACAGGGTCAGGTAAGAAGGAGAGGTATTAAAATATATTCTTTTTTATTCTTCAGCTTCAAGATTTCCCTTTCACAACTACACAAATTCTTGATTTATTTAATTCTCTATAAAAGGGTATCAAAAATTCGTTGCTTTTTTTTATTTGATTTCCCTTAGAGCCTCCTTTTGTTGCGTTTTACTTTATTTAATTTATGGCCCGCACACGGAGCAGGCAGCGACATAAATAAATAATTGAAGCTTTATAAATCTAAAACAGTCGCCAGTAGTTGATAATTTCCCTCACCAAAATTTTCCTTTTATTTTTTCTATGTATATAAAGATATATATATATAATGTGTATGGATATATATACCTACATGTGCCCTGCTTATCAGCGAAAACTAAACAAAGTGCAAGG
Source organism: Drosophila seguyi (assembly GCA_008042675.1). Taxonomy (NCBI): domain Eukaryota; kingdom Metazoa; phylum Arthropoda; class Insecta; order Diptera; family Drosophilidae; genus Drosophila; species Drosophila seguyi. Next base: position 12,553 of record VNJU01003216.1, read on the forward strand.
GACGGTAGCAAGGACTTCAAATCAGGGGGTTTCCCCGCCCACCATCGTCGTCGTCGTCGCCGTCGTCTGAGCCCGCAGATTTTTTCCAACTTTTTTTTTCACCGAGCTTCCCGGCTACAGCCTCCCCCGAACCCCTCTTCCCCGGTCCGCTCTTTCCGCTTTGCCTCTGCTCACTGTCAAGTTTACTTTCGTTTTTAGTCTGCGTATGCTCACTCATTTCACCAAAAAACAGAACGGGAAGGGCTGAGAATTTTGGGTAGAAGAAGTGTGTATACCCTGGAATATGTCGATAATTAATCGATATTATATGTGGAAGTTGATATACAAATAGATATGTGTGAGATATATGTCATAATAGAGGTTTTTAATATACTACTACATTTAAACAAAAACAAAAATCGATATCATTCAATATTTTATCGGTATCGTTTGATGTATAAATCGATATTTTAGAACTGTAAGTTACAAATTAATATTATTTTTAATTTATTTTTAAATTGACTATTTTTTATATTATATTTTATATTTATATTTACAAACATAGAAGTGATCAATTTAAAAAAACCCGCTATTTTTTTATATAAAATCGATATTTTAATCGGTTTTTGCCAAATGTATGTGCTACATTTATTATACCTTTAATATATCAGATCTAGACGTCAGAAAAAGGAGACCAAAAATTAATAAATCCGGCAATTTTTATATATTTCCGATATTTTATCGCTTTCTTAGATATTATATATAAATCGATAATTGCTAGAAATACGCAATATATTGTTTTTTTTTAATATATTTATAAGAACAATATATACGAAAACAAAGCACTAAATTAAATTAATTTTGATATTTTTCCATGTTATCGATAATTTAAACGATATTTATTTATGTTTTTGGAGTATTTGTAAAAAAAAACTATACATGTATACCTTTACTACCTGTATTAACTTTAACTACCTAGATTAATACTAAAACTAAGACTAAGAGACATGTCTAAATCGACTCTGCTGTTGATTTATAAAAACAAAAATTTGTTCTTGCCAAATTTCCAACTAAAAAAATAATACCCTCTTTTAGCAAAGTTAGGAAATGGAAGGAGGATGCTTATGAGGATGGGGTACAGGGTACCGGGTACAGTATACAGGGTATTAGGGTATGGGAGATGCTCTACCCACACAAAACTCAACTTAAATGCGACCACTAAAAAGGAGCAGACGGCAAAAGCATGAAAAAAGCACGCACACACGCACTCGCCATATACCCACACACACACACTGAAACACACATAAAGAGCTGCAAAAAATACGATATTAAAAGTAATAATAAGTGCCTTATGCGGGAAAGGGCGGGGTACGACCACCCGCACTTAGATATTGAAATGAGTATGTTTTTAAATATAAAAGGATGCCTGCCTTACACTCGCACAACCTTCGCTCCCTCCTACCCCCTACCCCTCCTCCTCCTTCCACCCACACACACAACACACACACAGCAGCAGCAGCAGCGGCAGCATATCCCCCTAATATCCACTTACAACAACAGCAACTAATACCAGCGAAAAGAAATATATCAAGCAACCCTCGTGTGCTTTTTATTTTCAAAGTTACTGGAAACTCTCCGTCGCCCCCTCCCCGCTCCCCACCTCCCTTGAGCCGCGCTCCTTTCGTTTTCATTTCACCGCGTGTGCTTTTTTTTTTTTTTTTTGAGGCTGCTCCGGTACTTAGTTGTGGGTCTGCATACCCCATAGACGCCGGGAGATGCGGCGAAGAGTGTCTCATCTATTCAGCTCTCGGGCGAAAAACTCTCTAAACACCGCAGCAGCAGCAGCAGCAGCACCAGCGGCAGCAGCAACAGCAACAGCAGCAGCTCCAGCGGCAGCACATGATAAAAGAGCTATGGGGTGCGGGGGAGGCATATATGCGACCCCGCCACTTATCATATGGCAAATGCACTGAAAGAAGTTTTTTAAGAGACAGACAGAGATTGTCCCATTTCGTATAAAATATATATATTTGAGAAAGAAAGGATATAAGATAGATAGATAGATAGATAGATAGAAAGATAGATAGATTCTTAACATTTAAAGATTTCTGAATGACAAAAACTTTGATCAATGAATTTACAAGCCAATTTACATACTTAATAATTATAATAAAATAAATTAAAAAATTAATAGAAATAATAAACTACAAAAATAAATTAAAAAAGGAACAATAAAATTACCTTAAACAAAAAAAAAATAAACCAATAAAATATTGAGAAAACAAGGAAACCATTTTTAAAATGTTTATTTCTAAACAAAGAAAATTTCCAAAAAAAGAGAAAAAAAAAAAAAAACTAAGCATAAATACCAGAGCATTAAAGAGGAAAGAAAGATCCAGAAAGAGAAAGTTAATTAAAAATTAAATATTAATAATAACAATAATAATATTATTATTAATCTAATTATATATATGACATATACGTATATTAATATTTAAAATAATATAATTATGTATTTATACAATTTATACAATTATATTTATATAAACAATAATTTTATATATTACATTTTTAAACGAACTTTTCCCTGGGCTTTTCAAAAACCTCAATTATTTTTTTCTCAGTGCATAAGAACGCGTCTAAAAAATCACCTTTTCTCCACTACTAATTCCGCTTATCCCGCCGTGCACTTGTAAGCTCCAGACTCAGGCCCAGACTCAGTCTCAGACCCCGTTTCCCCCCCTTTATGACTCTGCCGGCGCCTCTGCCCAGCACACACACACACCCACACACAGGGAGAACACAAGACGACGAGATTGTTTAACTACGAACACGTAGTTAAAAAACGAAAAAAAAACTGAGAAATGAGAGCGCGCTGCTAACTAGCGACTGCAACGGTAGCGTCGACGTCAAAAATTGAAAAAATATATACAACTAAAGGGACAGGAGACTTCCAACTCCATTCTCCCAGCACAGAGTCCTTAAGCACAACACACACACACACACACATGCAGTGGGGGTGGTTTTGCCTTGAAAAAAAAAAAAAGTAAAGAATTTCGCGCAGTAAAATCTAAAGCGAAATTGCCGCGGCAAGGAAAAGGGGGCAACAAAAAAAAAACGAACGAAGTGAAAAGTAAAGAAAGAAATGGTGAAATAAAAACCTTGTTTCCGCGCAAGTTACAAGAGTACACCCCCTCTACCCCCCTTCAGTTAACCCCCCCTTAGACTTTCCCCTTTACGTTCGCCTAAAAAGCTAAGCTCAGAGAGAGACACACACACACACACACACACATAGAGAGAGACTCACCTTGGAGCAGAACGAAGAAGTTCAGATATTTGCTAGCAATAAAAGTAGTAATCAGCTGGCAGAGGGGGAGGAGAAAGAGGGGGAGGAGGAGCAAGAGGAGGACCAAGAGGGGAAGGAGGAGCAGTAGCTAGCAGGGGTGCCACCGAAGAGCACCGAGGCGGCGACGTCGGACGCGGCTCTGCCGAGTTAGAAAGAGATGAGATGATTAGAAGCTGGAGCACAAGGAGCAAAAGGAGAGGGAGCGGGAGCAGGAGCGGGAGCAGGAGCGGGAGCAGCAGCCGCGAAGAGCAGAGGAACGGCGAAAAAAAAACAGCAGTAAGAAAGGGGGGCAGGCTGAGGGGTCCACAATAAATGCGCCGCGTAACGAGAACTTTTCATTTTATGTAATTTGAGTTCGTTTTTTTCCGGCTCTGCTTTGTGTGTAACCCCCCCCCCCCCCCCCCCCCCCCCCCC
>VNJU01003221.1:0-16422 GCA_008042675.1 Drosophila seguyi
AGTTAATTGGATACAAAGAAAGCGATATTTTTACCTAGTGTGCCAAAATCTAATAATTCTGATTTGACTTTTACACCTGGCAATGTTGTAAGTTCAATATTCATAAGTCCTATCTATAGTGGATAGTCTTGATGAGGACGGCGGCGATGGCCAGAGTCGCGGCGTGGTTTACAGCTGGATGGTCTCGGTGAAGTCGGCGATGAGGACTTGACCAATGAAGGATGCCATTGCGGAGAGTTTTTTTTTTAGATGTTTATACTTGCTGCTGAAGTGGCCGTTGGCTGCTTGCGAATCGCACTACACAATGCTTGCGCTGCTTGGTGCGTTGCGGAGTTTAGATGGAAAGCGGCGCTGAGTAAGTTTAGGCAGCCGGTGTCGAGCAGAGCGGCAGAATAGTAACCTGTGGCAGCAGGATCGGGGTCACGGTCGCCATGTTAAGGGGCTATTCCAGTAACATAATGACGCAAGTTTGTTTTAGTTTTCTTCAGTTATGATTGTGTTTATTTCTTGGCAGAAATGGTTCTGCCAGTTCAACTCCTTAAAAGTGTCTGTATGTCTTTCCTCTAAGGCTAAGCCGCGTAGCTGCGCTGCCGGATACGCCAGCAGCGGAGCGGCTCTTTCTTATATATATCTTATATATCTATGCTTATCGAGAGAGCGAGTTATGCACTTATGTATTCAGCATTTGGTCGGCGTGGGAATGCACTTATACTTATTAGTCTTCAAGTGGACGATCATGTTACATCCGCCTTGGGCTTTATTGGTTGCATAAACATAGCAACAAAGTGCTGCTATGTGTTTGTACTATTGTACTTAAATGTTCTTAATATTACATAGGCGCATACTACAATACCCAAAGTGAGAAGAGTTTTAGAGGCCGATCAGGTCTTCTAATTAATGAGAATAGTTTGAGAGGCCGATCAGGTCTACCCAAAGTGATAAGAGTGGATATAAATTTTATTTTTATCTTGTATACTATTAAAATAATAGGCTTTTTCTTTTATAATTGAAAATCTGCTCCCGTGTCAACTAAGAAAATTAATTTTTTTCCTGTTGCCACGTGATTAAATGAAATGAATATATTTAAACTGAGATTAATTGAATAAACTTTGGCGTTGTCTTTTCTTATGTATCTGAGGGCTGATGGGAGTTTCCGGAATTATTTTGAGCTATTCTCACATTTCCATGGTTGTGTCTATTCTGGTTATTTCGGCTACCTCTATTCGAGTTGCCACGACCTCTATAAATATTGCCATTATTTTGGTTATAATTATTATTGTAATTGGTCTGATTATTATTTTTTCTATTATAACCGTTGTTTCGATAGTATCCATTGCTTTGGTAGTGACTGTTGTACTGGTAGTTGCCACGGCCTCCTCTACCACGAAAATTACTTTGGTAATTATTACCACGATAGGCCTGTCCACCACGTGCATATAATACTGAATTTGCATTGCCTGTCATTTCAGTACTGCATTGCATATACTTCGTAACGGCTTCATTCATTGTACTATAGTTACCGGCTTCGAGTACGGTCTTTAGCCTGCCATGTTCACAATTTTTAGTCATTGTGGCTATGGCCTCCTTGGTGCTGAACTTTTCGGCATGTTCAGCCGATAAACCTTCATCAATATATGATGCTTCAAGGAGTTTCCTAAGGTGGTTAATGTCACCGGTAAATTTTTCTGCAGTTTTACCCTTCTGCATTATCCTAGCCATTTTTGCCTTTACTACATCGGACGATTCGCCGACAATATTGGTTTCTAGTATGGCAATTATTGAGGAAATAGTAGTCTCATTTTTCACCTTGTAAAGGGTTGATCCTACTATTTTGGACTTAATTACCTCGACGGCTAATTCTTCAAATGGTCCTTTTGTCAGATTGACCAATCTAACGGCGGTTAAAAATCTTTCCAGATTTAATTTCTCGCCATTGAATTCCGGTATGGCGCTGGATATATCCTAAATATATGCCCGTTGGTCTTTTGAGTCGGTCATGATTGTGTCTATTTTTTCGAGTAAATATAATAAGGTATCAGATTCGTCTGACTCTCATTCCTCTTCCTAACTAACTAACTAACTAACACTAGTGGTATTGTTAATACCGCAGGTTAGATCGTGAAGATCTTGTTCCTCTAAATTAGATTCTTCAGCCTCAGTTTCGAGGTCTTGAGTTTCTAGTTCAGCTGTCTCAGAAACTTCGCCTGTCTGAAGTGTTAATTGTGTGTTTAAAATGTTTGGAATTAAAATTTCCAACTTGAACTTTTCTTTTATATTTTTTTTTTTTTATTTAGCATGTAAAAAATATATTAAATTTTTTTTTTTTATTTAGGATCGGCTTGACTTTTCTGGTAGGCAGCGACTGCACGTATAATTGCAGTAAACACTGTACAGAGGTCCAGGGCAGTCCGCTGGGCAGTTCTTTACCCGCTGCGGTAGATCTTTCCGGGTTGGTGGTTCGATCTTTTCATCGCATATAGACTTTATTACTGAGTGCGTACTGTCTTTTGGGCTATCGTTCTTAAGTCTTGAAGTAAGATAATCAAGCTCAAAATGCATTTTCTGGGCAACTGCCCACGCGGGAGGTGGTGTATTTGAATACAGTAGCCACTTTAAATGCGCCACTCTTTTATTTATTTTATTTTTTACACCTCCGCGTTTTCCCATCGCATTATGCACTCGTTTATAAAATTCAAATAATGATAATAACAATTAACAATAATAAAAATAATAATTCGATAATTTTTATGTTACTATCCTTTTTTTTCTTTCTTTATTGTATTTTTCATATATATATATATATTTTTGTTAATTATTATAACATATTGTTATCATAATAGTTTATTTAATTTAGACCTTATCTAGGTCGTTTGCATGGCTTAAGGCCCTTTTTGTGATGCATTTATTATGCTTTATATAAGCTTTATAAATAATATATGCACACATAATTGCAACAATTATCGATAACAATATATTTGTAAGATTCGAATCCATATTTTTTAATTCGATCTTATTTTCTATATTTGCAGTGGAGTCCAATGCCTTAACGTCTAAAACCATATTCTTTTCTTGGTTTTTCTTTTTATAATTAATTATTATGCCATTTACGAATGGCTTTTTACTGCTCTTATTACCAATTGATCTTGATACCATATACATACATCAACTTCAAAAGGTAAAAGTATTTATATACTCATATAAAATGTTTAAAAAGAAAATCCTTTATTTAATTACAAAAAATCCTTCCTATTATTTCGTACAGCTTTACGGGCTATACTTCTCATCCGGCAGAAAAAGTTCCGCTCAATGTTACAATGTTGTTTTTTTTTTTTAACTAATATGCAGCGCAGTGCATCGATTTTAGGTGTGCCACGCAGGGCAACAAAAAAAATTGTATTTCGCTGTGCGCTCTTGGAAGCGCTGTCGGATCTCCTTAGCCGGCTGGGCGCGCCGGGCGGTGCCGGTGCTGGCTGCACAGACGGTCCTCCCTCGCAGGCGCAGGTGGCGGATTGCCTCCCGCACTCAATATATGCTGCTGCACATGGGTGTGCTCGGCCAGTGGTGCCGGGATGAGGATGCCTGAGTAGGTTACAGCTGGATAGTCTTGATGAGGACGGCGGCGATGGCCAGAGTCGCGGCGTGGATTACAGCTGGATGGTCTCGGTGGAGACGGCGATGGTCAGAGTCGCGGCGATGATGAGTATTTTAGCAATAAAGGATGCCATGGTGAAGGGTTCTTTAGTTGTCTCTACTTGCTGCTGAATTGGTCATTGGCAGCTTGCGAATCATTGAGCACTACACACTGCTTGCGTGCTTGAGCTGGATTGTTTTTGTTTTTCCTTTCTTTAAGTCATCAACACGACCGTAATAGGGTAGATTGGTTGTTTCAAAGCCTTGAAGAAGGCCAATTGGTTATTGTTTTCACCGTGGCGACTCCGTTCAAAGTCATATCACTTTAGATTTTTTTTTCTCCAAATCTCTTGATATTGCTTCAACTTCTTTTTCACATAATCGTTTTCCAATTTTGAACTTTGTGTTTTGCAGGGTCCTGTCACGGTCGCCGTGTACAAAATATAACAATTCTTTGTGTTTATTTTCTGGAGCAGGTAAAGTCCCGCTCCAGACGACGTTCTTTTATTGATTGGATTTATAATTCTTTACATATTTAGTTCTTACCAAATAAGTCTCAGCTGCGCCAACAGCGAAGCCGGCAGCAGAGCGGTCAGTACGTATGTATCTATATATGCATATAAGTAAGCGACGGCGAAGAGTCGCAGAGGTAGGGAGGAGGTATTATGTTCACGTAGTGACAATATGGTCGCGCATATGAGGTATGCAGACTCAGCACTTAGCAGGCCCATTGCTAGGGTCTTTGCCTTGTTCATTAAGTGCATTAATATATTTGTATTTATGCATAACACTGAGTACAGTGTGAATTCGCTATGTGAACATACTACAGTGCCTTTTGGCCAGGGGCCGGTTATGACTGCCGTTACCGTCCTGATTTCCGTTTTCCTCTTTGTATTCGGGCCAGCATAGTTTCGATCTCATGTGTTCCGCGTTCATCGAGCGTTCCTTGCTGGCTGGTAGTTTGAATTTTGGCCTGAGCCGTGTTTTTTAGAGATGGTTGAATTTCTGTTGTCAGTGAGAATACTTCTGACCCTTTCCTGGCCAGCCCATTGCCATTGGTTGAGTTTTTTCAGCGCTCTTGTCATTAGTTCGCTGATGACGCCTGGAAAAGGTCCCGAAGTGAGAAAAACTACGTCATCTGCGTATGCTACTACTTTAACTCCTTCGCTATTGAGTTCTCTAAATATGTCGTCCATGTTTATCAGCCACAGAAGCGAAGACAGAAACCCTCCCTGAGGTATGCTCCTCTTTACATATCTCTTGTGATGAGTGCCACGCAGTTCGGCTGTTATCCTCCTGCTCGTTAGCATTGCGCCGGTCCACTTTCTGATGCCTTCTTCGACACCAATCTTGTTGATGGAATCTAAGGATGGAATCTGCGTTTACGTTGTTGAAGGCGCCTTCTATGTCTAGGAAGGTGCCAACGTGTAGTTTTTATATACCAGTGCTTTTTCTATGTATCTCACTACCTTGTGTAGTGCTGTCCCCGTGGATCTACCTTTCCTGTATGCATGCTGTGCTTCGGCAAGGTTTTTCTCCGTTGTTCCTCTGATATGGATATCTAGTATCCGTTCCATCGTTTTCATGCTTGCAGCCATTTGCCAGTGCATGTTTTCGGCTTGAAGAAGGACGTTGCTTTAGGGGCTCCCTTGGCGTATTTGGCCCTTTTCGGAGCGCTCTCACTCACTTCCTGTGAGCGGTTGCGCTTCGATTGGGGCTGCATGAACGCTTCCGGGTGCTCTCTTTCATATCGCTCGAAATGGCCGATCACAAGCGCGGCGGGCCCGAAGGGCTTGGGGCTTTGAAGAGGGTCCACCGTGGTTTCACCCTTAAGCCACGGCAAGGCTAGTTCCCACAGGGTTGCCCGGCCCTGGGAAGAATCCGTTCGAACACAGCTAGATTAACCCTTCAGCTGCGAACCAAAAGTCATGGGAGTTGTAGGCTGGGAGATTCACAGGAAATTGCCGCATTAGCCGTACCCTAGTACGTTGCCAGGAGGTACCGCGCGGAGGAACATCTCCGAGGACAAGGTGGTGTCTATCAAATTGATAATCACCTACGAGTCGACCAAGTGCACCAGTATAGCCAAGGGATATACATCAGCAAAAACTGTGCTGATATTGACTTGGTCTGAAGCTCCCTTGCCATCCATATATAGATATATAAATTATAATAAAATTAATATTGTGATATTAAAAACATCTTATGCACCAAATTTGTTGTAGTGGTATGAAATATATAAATACATCACCCCCAAGATGGTACCCACCTAAGTTCTGCGGGGTACCTCTCCCCATTAAAAATCAGGCCAAGTATCTAGGCCTTATCCTACACAGGAAACTCGATTGGTTCCTCAACACGGACGAAAGGGCCAAAAAGGCCACAATCGCTCTCTATACCTGCCGTAAGGCCATCGGGCTAAAATGGGGAAGGACCCCAAAATTGTCTGTTGGTTGTACACGGTTATTATCTGTCCGATACTCCTCTACGGAGTGGCAATCTGGTGGCCTGCCCTCAAGTGGTCCATTTGCCTGGGCAAAGAAGGATTCACCCATCCAAGTTCACATTCCAGACAGAACGGAATGGAACCTGGAACCCCCTGGACCGCCGAGGTCCCTTCACATTTACACGGATGGCTCTAAATTAGATGGCCAGGTGGGAGGAGGTATTTACTCTGAGCACATGGGACTAAACGTAGAGAGGCTTTCATGCAGAAGTTTATTTAGTTCTAAGTGATCTGTATAACAGGCGGCCTGCGCACGACTCCGGAGGACGCATTAGACGCATAGACTGTAACACTAAAAATGGCCCTGACAAATTATGGCTGGGTTGGAAGGTCAATACGTTGCAGGCGGGTTCGGTTGGAAACCCGAGTCAAGACCCTTGCGAGAGGATTTGGGTGGGCACAGAGTTTTACATTGTAGGACGCTTTTTGCTTGTCTATTTCATCTTTTACTGCGAGAATGCCGAGATCCCTGTGGATGTTTTGGTTACTAATATACCATGGTGCCCCATTTATAGTACGCAGGATTTTTGATTGAGCGCGCTGTATGATGTCTATGTTGGTTTTGCTCGCGTTTCCCCAGAGCTGGGAGCCATAGGTCCAGATTGGCTTAAGAGTGTTGTTGTAGAGTTTATAATCCATTGGAGGTTGCTGGCTTTCAGTTTTAGGTGTAGTTTCTTGCATTCGATGTGTCTACGCCAAGTTAGACGTCTGTCGAGGTGGATGCCGAGATACGTTACATCATTGACTTCGGAAGTCTGTATGTTTAGAGTAAACGTTATGTGTGTACACTTTTGTTCGTTTATTTTAATACGCCAATCAGAAAGCCACTTCTCGACTAGCTTGAGGTGGTTGGCGAGTTGGGTTATTGCACTGGGCATCTGGAGCGGCTGAGGATCGCAGTGTCGTCAGCGAAGGTGGATGTTGATAGTGGGTCACTCGTGGGAATATCCGCGGTGTAAAGAACGAATAGAGTTGGCCCAAGTGCACTGCCTTGTGGGACTTCAGCTTCGATAGTGTAGTTGTCGGGTATTTTAGTGTTGCACCTCACTGCGAAGGCTCTGTTGTAGAGATACGATTCCAGGAGTTTATGAGTGTACCCAGGCAGGTGTGTTTTAATATTATGCATAAGACCTTCAAGCCAGACGCGGTCGAATGCTTGAGATACATCGAGGAATATCGCCCTGCAATATTCTCCATACTCGAAGGCTGTTCGAATCTTATATGTTATTCTGTTAACTTGCTCGATAGTTCCGTGTTTTCCTCTGAAGCCAAATTGATGCGCTGGGATTATATTGTGAGCTCCCATATATAGTATTATCCGCGTTAGAAGACACTTTTCGAATAATTTGATAGCAAGCTTATTGGTCTGTATCTTTTCCAGGCTTAGGTATTATTATAATAATAGATTTCTTCCATTTACTTGGGTAGTAGCCGAGACTTTTGATTCCGTTAAAGAGTTTACAGATGGCCTCAATAGCACAGTACGGAAGTTCCATTATCATTTTTGTAGTTATATGGTCGCCGCCCGGAGCTTTTTTTGGTTTTAGCTCCCTAATGACTTTTTTGATCTCGTACGGCCGAAATGATGTTGGCGTAGATTCCGTTTCGGAGTCGATTTGCGGAAGGACAAAATTATTTGCAGAGAAGACGCCCCTAAGATGTAAGGTAAATGTTTCGGCTCTGTCTCTGTCGCTGCGGGCCCAGCAACCAAAAGAATTTCTTATCGGGGTGATGGTTTCAATCGGAGAGCTTAGGTTTGGGTGAGCCCTCCACAAGGCATGCGTTGTGCTAGTTGGCGAGAGTTTTTCAATATAATTTAGTTGTGCACTTTCAGCGTATTGCTTCAGGGCCCTGTTTAGTTTGCGGGTGGCTTTATTAAGGCGTTGCTTTGAGCATGGTGATCTGCTAGTTTGCCACGCCCGACGCAGCCGCCTCTTTTCCAGAACCAGCTGTTGAATTTGCAGGCTGGTTTTGAGCTTTTTAATTTCCATATCCTTCCGTTTTGGTGTTGAGATCTTGGCTGCTAAGACGAGTATCTCTTCGAGAGCGGCGGTAGAGCTGTCGATGTCCTCTGCAATATTTAGTTGAGGAGTGAGCTCAATGTGGGAGCTCACATACTTTCTGTATTTCATCCAGTTAGTGTTGTGCGACGTCAGCCTGTAGGGGTGGTCCGAAATATCTGGGCTTTGAAGAAGGATTATCAACAAAGGCGAGTGGTCAGATGAGAGTTCCGGTAGTGCCATGGCGCTTATTAGATCGCGTGGGATATTTTTTGTCACCGCGAAATCGATTAGATCTGGGATCTTTCTGGGGTCTGTGGGCCAGTACGTGGGGGTACCAGGAGAAACGTAGTCAAATTTATTGCTCACTTTTATAAGTGCATTTTACTGTCGCCTTCCCTTCGAACTCACGAGGCGTGATCCCCAGTGCGTGTGTTTGGCGTTGTAGTCTCCTGCAGCAATGAAGCGATCCCCCAGTGTGTTGTAAAAATCCATGAATTGACCTTCAGAGATAGTAAAGCGAGGTGGGCAATAGACAGCGGCAATGCAAAGGTTACCGTCTAACGACTGCACTTTTATGGACGTGGCTTGCAAGTGATTTGGTGCTAATGGTGTTTAATGCGTTCTCTGATTAGGATGCCGGTTCCGCCGTGGGCTTTGCCATGCGGATGATCTGTGCGGTAGAAGGTAAACCCTCTTATTTGGAAGTTATATCTCCCTGTGAGGTTCGTTTCAACAAGCAGCATGGCGTCGATGTGTTAATATTAAGGAATAGAGTTATTTCAAGTTTATGCCGTGAAATGCCATTGGCATTCCACATGGATATACGAAGATTCGACATTAGTTATTTAAACTGCTTTGCTACAAGCAACTGAATCACCATATTCTGGTTCTGAACAAGGGTTTGCATAGTTGTTTTCATGAATGACATAAGTTCCATCTTACTTTGTTGCATAGTAAACATCATGGTTTCCAAATTACTTTGCGGCTGCCATGGTATTTGTTGAGCGTGTTCTGGGTGTGGCTGGAGAGGGTTTTCCATACCTGTTAGTAGGTCTTCGGCGTAGGAGATGCCCTTGGTGGTATTTAGCGGACCGAATGATGATCTGGCTGCCTTGGCGAAAAATACGTCTGGCGTACTTTTGAACGCTTGTCGCATGCGTCTCTTCAGCTCCTTGTAGATCGCAGAGCCTCTGTAGTTTGCCGTATGGTTACCTCCACAGTTGCCACATTTTTTATTTTGGGGGTCTTCTTTGCTCTCAGGGCCGTTTAGGGAGTTGTGGAAGTCTTCGCAGACTACGCAGACTGTCCGAAGTGTACAGTACGTCTTGGTGTGTCCAAACTCCAAACTTGTGCATTGAACAGGGCCGCTGCGTTTGTGTGGTTCTTCCACGGTGATCCTTCGATGCAGTAGCAGCTGCAGCTTGTAGATCGGGTGCACTTCACTTTTCTTTAAGGCTTTGCTGTCCGGTTCAAGCTCGACCCTAAATAGTGGTTGCGGTGTTTTGTTTCTGTTAATTGTATTGTTAACATTTTTTGCACAGAAGCCCTTGGCTTTAAGTGCTTCTTGAATATCGGAGGGAGCGACGTCAGGTTCAATTCCTTTACGTACTACTTGCAGTCCTTTGCTGCTTTTTAGTTGGTATTAGACACGGCTCTAAAGTGTTCTTCCGACTTCGTTTGGATTTTGGTTTCGTGTATGTTCCCTTTAAAAAGCGGAACAAAAAGCGGAATGAAAATTTTCGTCCCCGACCTGCGCAACAATTTTGTTGACCAGAGCGTTTGAGCTTTTTTCCCTTATGTAAATAAGTGGTTTTGGTTTTTTTTTGGGTCACCTCCCCCAGTTCTGCTTGGTTGTTCTCCTCCTCTGCTAAGATGGAGAATCGGTTATCATTGGAACTCCTAGTTTGTTCATTGCTTGTGTTGGTACGGTTGATCTTTGGTTTATTACCAACCGTGTTTAGTGGACTAAGCTTACTTTTAATCTAGATGTAGCGATCCATACCGGTCTGTATAGCTGGGTTATAGCTTAAGGTTTTGGTTGCCATTGTATTTTGCACTGCGGCCGTTGGCACCTAATTCGCAATATTGGTAGTGTGTTTAGTTGTGGTAGTGATTTTGCTGCGACTGCAGAAATTGTTGTTGGAGCTGCTTCCATAGAAGCCGACGGTGGTGGGGTTTGGCATTGATGGTTCCGTGATGTGGGAATTGGGGTAAGCAGAGTGGGTGAGCAAGTGCTCGCTCTCTTGCTGTCTGCGGTCAGTAAAGCCGGGTCTCTCTTTGTTGACTTCTTTTCTTCGATTTACGTTTCTTGGATTTACGGAGCTTCTACGCCTTTCCTTTTAGCGCTGCTCATTTTTCGAGCCTATTACGCGTGGCACTTATTAATTTAAAATAAATAGGCACTTATCTTGCTCATAGCACTAGTTAAAATATATTTTTCTTTTGTTAATATATTTGTTAGCGTCTTTTCGCATTATTTGGACTACTCCAAAATAATATACTTTGTATTTAATTTATTTCATCCACTTTTTTTATTTTTCCCAGCTCACGCGAAACCACGACCGCTCACTGCGAGAGTTGAACATAAACAAAACATGGTCTCCTATTTTTAGTTGAATATAATTCACTTTCCTATCATATAAATTCTTATATCTGATTTTGCTATCTTCTATCATTAATCTTGTTATTTTATAGGCTACCTCTAACCTATACATCGATTCCTTAGAGTAGTTATCCACATTGTATAGTGGTTCTATTCTATCTATGCTATGAAAATGTATCGGCAAGTTCGATGCTTTATCGAATACTAGCTCATATGGACAGTAGTAATGTGTCATAGAAGGCGTAGCAATACGTAAAATATGGAAGCCAAATGTCCCAATTGTCTAGTGAGATATAGGACCGGATGAATTCATTTAATGTTTATGACTTCTTTTTACGGTTTCTAAAGTCTGGAGATGTTATGTTTTTGATATTCAAATTTTTACTTAAATCTTCAATTATTGAATTTTTGTATTCTGTTCCTATGACCGTACTTCAGAATAAAATCTTTAAATATAGCTTTTGCTACTGTTTTTGCACTTTTGTTTTAATTGGTATTGCTATAAGGTATTTTGTTAACTCGCAGATTAAAGTTACTGCGTATTTATTTCCGTTTTCAGATTTGGGTAGTGGATTGATTGTATCCACAATTACCCTGTCAGAAGTCATTTGTGGCGTTTCGGTTATTGTCAATGGGGTCTTTGTATGCTTTGGTGTTTCGTACTTTTGACACTTTCTTACATAATTTGATATATATCGGGTCATATTTTTTCAATAATAATGCCTTTTTATTTTTGATAATGTTCTAGCTATGCCCGTATGACCTCCTTGTATTGGATCGTCATGGGATGTAAACAGTAATGCTTCTTTCTCTTTTTCATTATTTGATAATACGGCCACCGGCATGCTTTTTAGGTCTGTTATTTTTTATTTTAGATAATGCAGGTACATATCTATCTTTGCCCTTCAGATATTATATTTCTCAATTCTCAAGTCTCATTCGCGTTAGTTTGGAATTTGGGTTTGTCATAGAGAACAGGTATGTTAGTGGGCTGTGATCAGTTTTGACAGTAAAGTGTCTACCATAAACGTATGGTCTGAAGTAAGTTATCTCCCAATGAATTTCTGCTTTCGTGCTTTTATTACTTTCGCCCTTGATGCATACGCCACTGGAATTTGGAGTCCATTTTTGTTTTGAGTTAAATCTGGTCCACATTCTTGTTTATTTGCATCTGTTATTATGCAAAGTTCTTTGCTGAAATCTGGGTATTGTAATAAATTTGGTTTTATTAGTGCCAATTTAAGATATTCAAAAGCTTTCTGGCAATCAATTGACCATTCGAATTTTACATTTTTTTTACATTATCTTGTTATGTGACGGGAATATTTGGCAAAATTTTGGATAAAACGTATATACAATTTCCAAAAATCAATAAATCTTTTAGCGGTTTTTTCTGAACAACCTATGACTATCAGATCATCCATGTAAAGGAAGGTTCTATGCTTGAGAAGGTTCTAACTTGGAGAATGCTATAGTCATCATTCTCTGGAATGAATTTGGCGCTATTTTTAGGCCGAATGGTAATCGCGTGATCGGTATGAACCATTGCTTGTAGAGAAAGACGTAACGTCCATCGAACTTTCCTCGAGTTCAATTTGATGGAATCCAGACATTATGTCTAGACATGAGAAGTATTTCGCTCTTCCTAGTTGATCTAAAATATCTTCAATTCTGGGTAGCGGGAATTTATCCGACAACAATTGTTTATTAATTTGACGAAAGTCGATTACTAATCGCCATTTTTTCTTATCAGAACCGGGAAGGGATTTCTTCGGAACTAACAAAAGTGGGCTATTGTATGGGGATACAGACAGTTCGACTATTTTATTATCGATTAATATTTGTACCTTTACCTGTATCTCGTCTTTTTGACTATGACTATTTCTGTAATTATTTATATACACTGGATTAGTAATTCTATTATTTTTCTGAATATCATTAAATATTTCAGAATTTTATTTTAGTATCGATATGTCTGCACCGGTGTCTACTAGGAAAACAAGTTTTTGGTTCGTTTCCGTATGTTACAGCCTGCTTTTCTGATGGGCAAGGCCGGCTAGCCAGTCTCTTCAGGGCGGATCTGTTCATCTCCCGCCGCCCCCCACCCCCCAAATAGTAAACTCTAGCAATTTATCGTCATTATAATCTTTACTTATTTATCCATTTTTAAACAACTTATATTAATTAACAACTTTTCATATCAAAATTTCAAGATTTTATAGCCCTGGGCCAAAGCACAAATAAAACAAAGACGACGATGAGGAAACGAAAATAATGCAATGGTATGCCAGTGCAAATATATATATATCTTAAAGGAATCCATCATATTTATTTCAGATATTCCTGCCTAGGTAGAGCTATTATTTACACTTAAATAAATAAATAAATTATGATCAATAAATAAATAAATATGACAGAAGAAATAAATAGATAGGAATAACAAATAAATAATTAAATATGATTAACGAATAAGAAAATGTGTAAATATATATAAATTGATTTAATAATATGGCTATGTAGATATTAAATGGCGTTTGAATTTTCAGGTTGGGATTGGCCAAAAATAAAAAGATTTCCCGGGTTGGTTTGCTCACTTTGAGTGGGATTTGAGGTTGGAGTCGGTTCGGTCCAAAGGAGACGGTCCCTGGATCCCCGAAAAGGATCTCCTCGGGTCCAAGAAAATATATCCCGGATCCAAAAAAAAGGATACCCGGGTCTTGGAAAACGCGCTCCTGCCCCTTTTTCTTCCTTTTCTGCTCTCCAGGCCGCGAATGTACTACTGTTCCCACGGATCTCCGGATCGTGCTTTTCCTTACTAGATTCCAAGTCTTCTTGTGCCTCGCGAGGATTTTCACTGAACGTGTATAGTTGCTGTAGTGACCGGCGGTTCATCCATTTGCAAACTTTAAGTCGCCCACATGGCAGTCACCTAGCCCTATATATGGGCTCCGTTCTCCCGGTTCCGCCTTTCCTACTTTTATTTTGTCTTTCTCTCTCGAGAACCGACTTCAAGGGCACCTCGCGGTTCGTGCCTTGGTGTCGGTGCTCATTCTCGATGATTTTTCTTTCGCCCGCGGCTATCGATCACCGTCAGAATGTAAAATGTATTATAAAAATACACGAAAGTGTTGTTAATAAGATTAATAGTATAATTTGTTTGTATAAGGTGTTTGAGAGTTGTAATACTGATTTTGCATTGCCTGTCATTTCAGTACTGCAATGCACGTACTTCGTAACGGCTTCATTCATCGTACTATAGTTACCGGCTACAAGTTTGGTTTTAAGCCTGCCATGTTCACTATTTTTAGTCATTGTAGGTATGGCCTCCTTGGTGCTGAACTTTTCCTCATGTTCAGCCGATAAACCTTCAGCAATATATGAGGTTTCAAGGAGTTTTTAAAGGTGGTTAATGTCACTGGTACATTTTTCAGCAGTTTTACGTTTCTGAACCGTCCTAGCTGTTTTAGCTCTTACTACATCGGACGATTCGCCGACAATATTGGCTTCTAGTATGGACATTATTGAAGAAATAGTAGTCTCATTTTTGACCTTGTACAGGGTTGATCCTAGTATTTTGGACTTAATGACCTCTACGACTAATTCTTTGAATGGTCCTTTTGTTAGATTGACCAATCTCACGGCTGTTAAAAATCTTTCCAGATTTAATTTTTTGCCGCTGAATTTCGGCATGGCACTAGAGATGTCTTTGATATATGCCCGTCGGGCTTTTGAGTGTTTCAATATTGTCTAGTAAATCTAATAACGTATCAGATTCGTCGAACTCTCCTTTCTCTTCCTGTGTTAGTGGTATTGTAAATACCGCAGGAATGATTTGATTGTGAAGATCTTGTTCCTCAAAATTATCTTCGCCTGTTTGAGGTGTCAATGGGGTGTTTAAAACTTTTTGGGATTACAATTTCCAAGTTGAACTTTTCTTTTATAGACAGTAAGTGTTTTCAAAACCTATTCAAGAATCCTGATACTTCTGTCCAATGTTTTTTGTTTAGTCTATCCCTATTTTCGTATATTATCGCGCGTGCTTGGTTGAAAAACTCTACCACAGTTGTCTGTTCACAGTTGCCTTTTGAACTGGCCTGTTCTGTGATAACGACCTATACGATTTGTCGAATTTTATTTCGTTTAATACTTTGCACAATTCGTTCGGTTCCATGCTAAGATTTTTATAGACTTTGCAGTCCATTAATATCCTGACAATTTTTTTTTGTAGGATCAACTTGACTTTTCTGGTAGGCAGTGACTGCACGTATAATTGCAGTAAACACTATCCAGAGGTCCAGGGCAGTCGGCTGGGCAGTTTTTTACCCGCTAGTCGATCCGCGGTAGATCTTTCGGGGTTGGTGGTTTAATTATTTTTTGGTAACTTATAGATTTTATTATTGAGTCTCTTTTGGGCTTTCATTCTTGAGTTTTGATGTAAGGAAATCAAGCTCACTTTCCATTTTCTGGGCGACTGCCCATGCGGGGGACAGGGGGACTAATGAGTGAGAAATCGCCTGCCGTAACTGTTTTTACCGTTGGAAGTGCGACTATACTCTCCCCGTGGGGGCGGCTGGAAGCGTTGCCAAACGCCAGCGGTCTGCTGAGGTACAACCGCCGCAGCCGAAGCGGTCCTGAGTGCAGCCTCAGCGGTCCTTCGCCGAGGTTACCAAGGGTAAGATCCTGATTGGAGTGGTGGATGAGGGCTTCAGTGATGGACATATCCCGAGGGACCAGTGGCGGTGGATTGTTGGGGAACTGCACAACAGGTTCGTGGAGGAGCTCTTGGTGTCGGGTGGCGCACTGTCTCGTTGCGAGAATGCCGGCTGGCATCAAGGAGGAGTCAAGGTAATCGCGTGCGAAGACGCGGAGTCAGTCACCTTCTACAACAGAGTGATCGCGGGATTGGGAGAAGTATTCCCAGGCGCGAAGCTCGCGGCTGTCGACTGGGACAAGATCCCCAGCAAGCCAAGAGCCAGGGCGTGGCTCTCGCACAAGCCGCCGGAGCCTGAGAAAATTCTCAAGCTTCTGCAACTGAGCAACCCTGACCTCCCCTCCTCTGATTGGAATGTGTTGTCAAGGTTGTGGAGGCCGTTGGTCCGAGGCGCCAGGTTGTCCTGACTCTCAATGAGGGGACAGTCGAGGCGCTGAAGAAAAACGGTTGGGGCACTCAGATACGGCTTCGGCAGCGTGGCCGTCCGCATATAATCTCTTTCTCTCTTCCAAGTGAACGGACCTGTTTTTTTCTTGCGCTCTCGATTTGTGTAATTTTTTGATAAAAACAACCGGTGTTTTATTCTAATTCTTTGATTTTGTGATTAATAAAGATCCCGTTCACTTCGTGTGCATGCAGCTATTCTGTTTTGTGTATTTAATAATTATTAATTTCACATTTTAGTTGTGCTGCTAGTGTTTGCTTTTGCATTTTTTTGCATTCCTCTTTGTGCCTTCTCCGTTTAGCTTGCGCCGTCGCGACAGCTAAACGAAAAGCTTGCTCCCACACTCACCCGCTCACCCGCTCACCCGCTCTCTCACTCTCCCGTTTTTTCAGTGCAGCTGCACTCTTATCTCTCCCTACGCAAAGGTACAGTGGTAAGTCGAAATAATGTCCGCTATTGTCTGTGGTGTTAAAACCTGTAAAAAGGTTATTACCTCTGCCGATCTTACAATCGGCTGCTGGCTGT
>VNJU01003224.1:0-11193 GCA_008042675.1 Drosophila seguyi
TTAGGTGTCCGTCTGGATCCTAAACTTGACTTCATTGATCATATTTCATGCATGGTGAATAAAGCCAGAGGTGTGCTTGGATTTATTAAACGTTGGTCGAAAGAATTCAATAACCCGTACGTTACAAAATCTCTATATATTTCTTTAGTTCGTCCTATCTTAGAATATGGATCATGCGTTTGGAGCCTCCAGTATGGGGTCCACAGTAAACGCATCGAGTCGGTTCAAAAGAACTTTTTACTTTTCGCTTTACGCGGCTTAAACTGGGATGCAAACCAGAGGTTACCCTCCTATTCTAGTAGACTTCTCCTTATTAACTTACCATCCTTATCCAACCGTAGAACCATCCTTGGCATTACCTTTATTTATAACCTTATCCATGGTGACGTGGAAAGTGCTGACTTGTTGGGTCAGCTTAACTTTCACGTACCGAGTAGAAATACTAGATCCTATATTCCCTTAGTGCTGCGCCATTGTAGAACGTCCTTTCAATTGCATGAACCCTTTAGAGTCTTATGTGCAAATTATAACGATTTGTATATAATAATTTCAAACGTAGATAGCCTTCCTAAACTAAAAACGTTAATACTAACCCACTTAGTATGCATGCAAGCAAACAATCTGGCAGCACGCCAGTAGTTACTTCCTCGAATTCCTTTTCTATATTTTCATCTTTCGCGCCTACTAACACCTAACACGAACAAGCACGTGCTTGGTGTCATACGGGCCACTTGAGTGTACTGATCGTAGTGCATCAACGTCCAAGAAAAGTCGGATAAAATTTCGGCATTCTCGTCATTCATCGCTTAAATTGCAAATGCAGCAGACCAGCAAATTTACTGATAAGAATGCAGAGCTTAAACGAAAGCGTAAGTACTTTAGTAATTGCGTATGTACTACATAATATATGTACATACATAATAAAAAACAAACACGCATTAATTTTGACGTCACCAACTTCGGTGCACAACTAACTCAGATATGGTAAATTTTTTACTCATGCCTTTACCACATTTGCCAAATCCGTTTTACTCATTGTCTCACTCAGTCAAACTGAACTTTGAGTGAGAGTACAAAATGCTGCTTTGACTGTATTCGTGCAGAGCTCTAATATCCACACTTCGGGCGTCAGTGAAGCTGAGGGATTTTTGCTTACTTATGCCAAGTCCATCTGGACGAAGTCCCTTTGGGAAAGTGTGAAGAAGGGCTACGAGAGTTGCTCTAACCTTCTATCCTTGTCTTCCAAGGATCCGGCCACCTCAACAGTGCTGAGATCCAAATACAGTTACCGTTACTCTGTCTATTCGAGGTGTGTTGCTCATCTTTAGGAGGTTATAGAAAAGGCCGCTGTCCAGTCCACTTCCGTCAGTGTTCACACACCCCCGACTACGGGGTGTCGTCTACCGCCGAAGTTTTCGCGGGTGATTATCTTCGGTGGCACAGACTTGTTCACCGCAATATATATTCAGAACTCGCGGCTCATTTGTGGAAAAACTCTTCCACCTATTATCAAAAACAAGTGGCGACGAGCACGCCATTGTCTCCAAGGCCCCGATAACCAATAAAGAATACGGTAATCGGCGGTCAACACTCAGTTAAAAATCCTGTTCAACATCCAGGCTGTTCTTCAAGAGCCCGGAGCCGCTCCAAGGCACTATTATAGCGCCCCCATTTTTTCACCTATTTTAAAACCACTATAACTTCAAATTAAATGAAATAATTATTGTGACCTATATATGTATATTATGTATATTAACGGAGAATTCTAAACGAAACTCTTACTATAACCCGCAACTTAAAACGGCGCTTAGGTCACAAGTTAACTCTCACGGGCTCCACTTGGCTATAAGAATGATAATTGAAACGCAAATTATAGTATTAAAACAGAGTATCTTTTATTAAAAATATAACTAAAATAATAAATCCTTATATAAAAACTAATGTGAAGGATGAATCTGATGCTGTTATAGTTTGTTGATATCAGATTCCAATTTACTTAAGAACAGTCGCAAGTCGCCACGTTCTGAAACACTCAGACGATTTCGCTTTTTAGTAAGCAGTGTTGTCACAGCACTAAATCCACGTTCACACAAATATGACGATGGGAATGCTATCAAGAATCGTAAACGATTGACCACAATCCAGGGTACATTTGCGGGATCTGAAGCCAAAATTCTTGGTAACCATTTTTGAATTTGATTTTTATCTTTTCGTTTGTTGTCAATTCTATAAGTTCTTCTTCTAGCTGAGGTGACATTGCTGTGTTGACATTTGAAAACGGATCCAACACCCAGTCTGGTATTTCCAAGTTCAAAATGTCCTGGTATCGTTCGGTGAAGTCAATGTGGAGGTTTTCCGAATGTTGGCAGTAGGCAAAATATTCGTCGTTACTGCATGATACTAATAAATTTGGAAAATTGTGAAACTCACGTCTGCCCAGATTCTTTTTTGTAGAAGCAGTGAAAGCAGCAACGACGTTTTTTGTTTTCATTTAATTTAGTATATCATGTCGTTGAACAATTTATACAGGTCTGTCATGTTAGCTATATCATTCTTTGATGTTATGAGCTTATTGTGCAATTCTGTATTTTTAGTTTCCATGAACTCTATAACAGAGTCAAACAGGTTGTAAAATCGAGTCAGACAATTGCCTCTTGATAGCCAACGAACTTCAGTATGAAACAACAAACGGTTGAAATCCTCGTCATTAGTAACACAAAGCTGATGAAATAATCTACCATTCAAAGGGCTGTTGCGGATTTGATTGACTGCTTTGATGACATATTGCAGTGATTGAAATAGTTTTCACTTAAGTTTCTAGCAACTAAATGTTATCTATGAATAACGCAATGTACACCAAGCACATCTGGAATTTTATTTTTTTAGGAACGCTATGAAGCCCTTATGGCACCCTGTCATAGCCGGAGCGCCATCCGTAGCAACTGAAATAATATTTTTCAAAGGAATCTCTTTCTCATGGCAAAACTTTTCCAATGTATTGAATATGCTTTCACTTTTTGTATCGGTTTTTAAATTTCTAGCAAATAATAGTTGTTCACATATTTTCTCATCTTTAATAAACCTCACGTAAGACAGCAACAAACTTTTTGAGCAATTAACAAAGAGATATTGTACGCAGCTCGAAGTCCGTCGTCATCTTGCTTAGCAGTCGCCGAAAATAGTTTTGCTACACTTGGTCTCTAGGTCTTTATGCTACATTATTGTCTTTCTTATTTGGATGAAATTTATTCAAATGATCTTGCAGCCTTGAAGACTTCATTGCTTCATTGCTTCATACAAAGGCGACGATGGGTTTGAGGGATTTTCAATAAATTCGAAATTAATAAATTTCGCACAGTATGGCCGTCTCTTTTTTTTTACTTCCGACATCGTTTTGCTTTGAGAAATACGTTCAACTTCGCGAGTAGTGTAGAGGAGGCGTAAGTACTGCTCATCTATTGCGCGCGAGAACACAAATGAAAATAAAATAAATGTTACATCGTTTATATAGGAATGCTTAAGCAGCACGCACTGACAGGAGTAAAACAAACATGCATAAGCTCGTTTATCTCATTCGACGCTCAATCATACTTAACAAGTATTCAATGAACCAGCCGACTGATACAGAAATGCACAATTCTGGTTATTTAACAAAAATTTTTGGACGTAGTGCGGATAGATCCGAAAAGTGTCCGCTGCCGGGCAATAGCGGACTTACCGCAAAAGGTTTGCCTAATTATCGAATCCTGATTCGAAAACGGACGCTGGAACGGACAAAAATTTTGTCGCTTGCTTGTTTTTTGTTATGCCGCTGCAAATAAGCGAGAGGCAAATAGTCAAAGACAATAAATTGATGAAAGTGAGGATGTTCTTGCATTGTCTCTTTGTCGCGCGTTTGGCAACTGTCTTCAGCCCCCCCTTGAAATTGTTGTTTTCTACCAGTGAACCGCTACTTTTGCAATGCTGCTTGTTGCTCAACTCTTTTCGACCGAACCATACAAAATTATTTCCAATATGCGCAGGATAGATATAAAACGAGCAAACAAACAAAATAAAAACCGCTCCTTAAATTATAAGTAATGTTATTATTAGTATTAAGTATTGTATAAGTATTTAAAAATAATATAAATTATTGATTTTTAGTTATGTACATGTAGTATCTCAAATGATACGAAATACGTTTCATAAATACTATTATTAAAGTATCGCGAATGATACAAATCCGTTTCGTAAATAATATTAAAAAAGTATCGCGAATGATAATGAAATCGGCCTTTTTTTGATATTAGAACGGTGTCACTCGCTATATCTCAAAAGAACCACTAATAATATCGTAAAAAGTCCGCAAAATTAATCATTTTCGGGTTCCGAAAATGATACCTTTTGCTGCAACAAAACCCCGACAAATGAAGAACTTAAGTATCGTTTGCGGATCTGAAATCGGACCTCTTTTCCGCTATCATTTGTAATAAACAAAGTTGTTGTCTGCTGGGAACTTGTTTAAACATGAGAGATGTCTACGAGTACTAACAACTATTAAAATGCTAAAGTGTTTCTGTTGCCTTTTTATTTGTTTGTTTCTTTGTGTCTACTTTCATTACGAAACGGAGCGACTGATTGAAATGATTTTCATTTTTTCTATATTCTACACAACGCTCCTTTTCTTTCTGGGTCTTTTACCGCCCCCTTGAGACCTGCAGCGCCCACAAGGGGGCCACCCACATCTTTGCCGTTAAAAATGGACCGCCACCGTGGACCCGACCTCAGGAGACCAGCCCGAAGGAGATGGTCAGTCTTGATGTTTGCCGAAATAGCCTTAATATTGGACGTCCACTTCCTAAGTGGGAACCCGGCCGCACCCAGGGCCTCGAGCTCTCGGACAACTGCCTGTGCCCCAGCGAGAACGTCGTCGACATACATGAAGTGTCGAATAATCTGAGACGCCTGCGGATACCTCGACTCTTCGCCTTTGGCGAGCTGTTGCAAGACGCGGATCGCTAAGAATGGGGCAGAAGGTTACCGTCTTCAACTCATAGTCGCGGATTTTCCCATCGGAATTGCAAAACCGAATGCTCTGAAAAGGAGTATGCTTGGGGTCTACCCGAATTTGCCGGTACATTTTCTCGATATCGACATTGAAAACGAATCTGAAGTATCGCCAATGGAAAAGGTAGACACACATTGCGGGGGGCTGCCGAGTGGACTGGACCTGTCAACACCCATCCAAAAGTGGTTTCCTGGCCGAGAAGCGAACCGCAAATGTTCGTCTTGGAATTTCCGAGGAGAACAGACGGAATCGATTTGGAAGCTCTCAAAAAACTTGGGGATTGGATACGAGGTCAGGTTACAAAACTTAGTGGACTGAGCGGCAACGGTTTGGTTAAGGCCGGACACTTGGGCCTGGATAGTCTTGCACGGAAGTCTGACTAGGTTGAACTGCCATTTAGTAATGAAGGTCGCTTCGGATACAGAGGTAATCAAGGCTCGCGCCTGGAAGTTGCATCCAAAATGGCCCACGTTAATGAGGGCAGTGGGACGTGCCAGTACATCGGCTTGTGAGCCGGAAGCGAAGCATACTTGCACATCTGGTCTTCTGAAGCGCCCATTCCTCTTGGAGTAGGGTCGCAGACGGACTTGGAGCGGCTGCAAACGGATAACCGCGGTGCAAGAGGGTATGATGCCGGCAGTGGCACGTGTAGCAGTACAATCCCATTGCTGATGCCGTCGTGCAAAACAGTTCAGTCAAAGCTGCCTTCTCTTAATGCAGTCAGAGCGACCATTCACATCCATTTCTAGGAACCGTGGACATAAGGAAACAGGATGATTCTCCCTGGAATTAAGATCGGGCTTGAGCCAACCTGGCCTGCGTGCGAGATGAGCTTGGCCAGATGTCGTCAATTGCCTCCAAAGTAGGATAGCGCACTGTCAGGAACGCGTCTAGTTCCTTTCAGGTTGGAATTTCTGCATTCTTGTGCACGGATTGCTCTCACATGGAAAGTGTGATTTGGGGAAGCTTTAAGGAAGTATAGCTTCGACCTGAATAGAGACGCTGCAGCGCCCACAAGAGGGCGTTATCGCCCACTTTGGTAAAGACTGCAATAAGTGAAGAGTTCTCACGCTGGCCAAAGACATATATATATAAGAAATATATAAGAACTCCGCTCCGCTGCTGGCGTCACCGGCAGCGCACCTCTGCGGCTTAGCGATGTGGTAGCGATATAAAAAATGTAGCCAAAACAATTAATCAATTCAATTAAGACATCTAATTAGCACTGACGTGCTTCCTTGAAACTTGAAACTGGATTATTATTTGTCAACACTACATGTCGACTACGGAGCCGTTCTGTTGTCCGAGATTGCCAACAAAAATGCCCGGCCCTGCGTCAACCCTCCATTGTTGGACGGACAACGATTGTTCTCGCCTGGTTGCACAGGCCGGCGTGTAATTGGACAACGTTCGTGGCAAATCGGGTGACAAAGATCAGTCAGGTCACCGAAGTAGAGAAATGGGCACATGTTCGCTCCGAGCATTATCCGGCTGATCTCGCTTGCCGAGGGGTAGCGCTTCAAGACCTCGCGGACAGTCAGCAGTGGTGGCATGGTCCTGCCTGCCTGCAAGGACCGCGTTGTAAGTGGCCCATTCAGGTAATTGACCCCCCTGAGACGGAGCTCGAGAGGCGAACAAAACAAAAATAAGTTACAGAGTCAACTCATGGGAGAGATACCCAAAGGACGGACTTCCTTCTCGCGTCTCTTTACATATACCGGTATGGACTAAGCCGGTCCCTTCGACATAAAAAATTACACGGGAAGAACCTGTCTTATTACCATAGGGTATGTGTTTGTATTTGTGCTTTTCTCCACCAAGGCCATCCACTTAGAGCCGACGTCTGACCTTACTACTTAAAAGTTTCTCTCCGCGTTCGCCCGTTTCGTGTCCCAAATAGGATGCACCCGTAAAGTTCAGTCGGACAATGGAAAGACCTTTGTGGGTGCGGCGGCCCTAATTTCCCGCTATTTTCTCCAAGGGGCTGTGACGGGTGCCTATAGTCACCAGCAGCTTCTTTGGGAATTCATTCCACCGGGAGCCCCCACATGGGAGGCTTGTGGGAGGCGAGCGTCAAAAGCTTTAAGACTCTGTTCTATAGGTTTACTGCCACGCATAAATACACATTCGAAGAGCTGTCCACGCTTCTGACTAGGATCGAGGCGTGCTTGAATTCGCGTCCGCTCGCGCCAATGTCCGAAGATCCCGCGGACCTGTTAGCACTTACACCGGGACACTTTCTTGTTGGACGCCCCCATCTTGCAATGGTTGAATCCGAGATAAAGGGGGAAACAACGTCCATAATAAACCGCTGGCAGCACCTGAAGGCTCTCCTTCAGCAACTAGGCTAGAAATCTCTGAGAGATATGTTGGTTGTCAAGAAAGACAACCTTCCGTCCAATGAGTGGCGATTAGGCTGCATTGAGGCGGTGTTTCTAGGATGTCCGTGTGGTCGACCTCTGCACTGAGTCTCATAGCAAAAGGTCGTTCTTCTACCGATGAAAACAGCCACCTGCCTTCAATAACCAGTCGCCCGGCCACTCCAATGTTCCACGGCTGTCCTCGCCAACCGGTACTGCCTTTTTATGCTTACGCGCTGCTCTTTCCAATGTTCGCGCTCTCCGGAGCTCGGGCTCGGTTTCGCAACCGAACTTAGCTGTCGGCCGCCGTCGATCTACCGCGCTCGCTTTAGCGAAGTAAAACGGGCGGAGCGCGGCTCTAATTTTAAGCTTAGAAGTTAGTCTAATGTATGAAAAATAAGATGATGCGCTTTAATGTGTGTTGATGAATTGTTGATGATTGGTACTGCAGGGTCCTTTCTGAAAAATTAACAGGTTAATGCCTTGCACCATTGAATGCTTTACTAACTCGGATAAACTGGCATAATTTAAATGTCCATATAAATTATTCCAGAAACTTGCCAGGTCTGTATAGCGCCGAAACAAGTAATATTACATTCCGCAGCGTCAGATTGCAACGATCACGTCACCATTACCTACTGCTCTTATTACGTTGTTGTCTGCAAAAATACTACCTTCTTCTTGCCCCTCATAGTTGGTAAAAAGACTTCGAGTGCAACACATATGAGCTGTAGCACCTGTAGACACCAGCTAGATGCTTCCAACTCTCGTACGTCGCTCGCAGGCACTACTGTATATGATCTGTTCTTGCACTCTCTCTTGTTTGGAAATCCGTTTTGGCCTTGCGGTTTACGCAGACTTTTATAGTGGCCTCGCTGTCCACACCCTACAGTACCACTTGTCATCAATAGGCCACTGTCATCAACTATCATCAACAGCCGACGCTTTCTTTTGACCATCGTGTCAAACCAGACTCTCTCGCGTTCTCATTTTTCTCTCTCCACAAAAAAGGTTCATGACAGAATGATTAAAAGTTGTTGATGAACAATTGATCAAAAAAAGTCTACATTAATCAGTAAGTCAAGTCATCAACAAAAAACTGCATGTATGTAGGCTATTGCTCTCCTAAACTGTCCCTCTCTGAAAATCGACCTCTTTCAACAAACAAGCTTGGTGAGCGTTCTTTATTTGCGTTTTAACTTTGAAGAAGTAAGGAGGCAATATGTTCCAGCTGACAAAAATGTAAAAAAAAAGTGAAATTTTTATTAACTAATTCCAATTATACCGTAAGTGTTTGTTGTACAGTAGAATATGCCTATTTTTATTATAGCAAAATTATATTAAAAACAGTGAAATTATATATGTTATAAAATTAAGCTGACGCGCCTGCGCCGTAAAAATTTTCTCAACACCCCAGTTCCGGTGAATTTCGCAATATTCCTCGGCAGTTTTGTTTCGCGTTGCACATAAAAATGCCAACGGTCTCGGCATATGTATGTACATCCGTACATACACACGCAATCTAACTTGTACACATGTTTTGCTGCTATTTTAACTTCGCGAAAAATCAAGTAAAAAGTTACATTATGTGTTGAATATAAGGCTTAATTACCCAGCAGACAAAGGGCGGACGTAGTGCGGATAGACACGAAAAAATTTCTGCTAAAGATATTAAATACGGAGAAGGAAGTTTCCGCACTAGGTTCGTTGAATTCTCCAAAACGGTCAAAGATCAAAACTGTGGCGCCCCTTTTAAAAAGTACGAAAAAGTGATGCCACCGGACACTGAAACGCACAGTGAGCAGACAAAAGCGGACTTACCGCAAGAGGCTTGCCTAATTATCGAATCCTGACCCGAAAACGGCGCTAGAACGGACGATAACTGGAAGCCGTGCAAATGCCGCAAATGACACGCACGTCTAAGTCTCACGTTTGGCGAACGTCTTCGACGCCTCTTTGTAATTGTTGTCTACTTCTAATGAACCGTTACTTGTGAAATGTTGCTTGTAGCTCGACTCTTTTGCTTTATGGCAAAGAGTGTGCATGTGAGTGTTTTAGTTAGAAGGTGTTTTAAACGTTAAGTTTTAAATTTTAATGTTAAACTGCTTCTAAAATACAGTTTTCGACATATTTACATTCCATTAATTAATTTACAGGAAGTGAACTACAACAATTTGTTTAACACAAAGAAGACGAACCAGGAGTTGACAATCTAAAGCTTCCAACTGGGGACAAAAAATCATAATGGTAAGGTATTCTTCTAGCAATATTTTTTTCAATCTAACATTTCTTTGTCTATTTATAGAATTGATGAATTTGCTGGAACGAGAACTACTCAAAAACACTTTCAAAAAAGGTCAAATAACATTATCCTGCCTGTTAGCGGATGTATCACCTCTTAAGCTTGACGACATCCTGAACTGGATATCAAATACCTGGATTTCTTTCTTTTAACCCATCTTTCTACCATATCTTTGGCAGCGGCCCACCCCAAGCCACAAATAGGCTCGGGGCCGTGTAAAGGAGTTGCTGAGCCGACTCTTGTCAGCTCGTCTGCGTTTTCGTTGCGGGGAATTCCGTCATGAGCGGGGAAAAAACACAAAGTTACCTTGTTCCCGGTGGAGAGCTGCTGGAGGCTTATTCAGCACTCTGCGGCGAGCTTGGAGCTTATCCTCCAAGAGGATAGAGCTTTGATTGCCGCTTGCATATCTGAAAAGGGGGGCTAAGGCGTTGTTAATGAAGCGTGCGCGACTGTCGCCGCGCCGATCTGACTCAGCCAGTGGGAGTTGGCAGTCACATGACGACTACCAAAGAACGACCATACGTGGTGAAGAACCACATCCTCCTCGAGGTGTCCATGCTCTAGACTAAATATGGCGGATCTAGAGAGGGCAACTCGAATAAAACCCGTAATCACCGGTGTTACCGTACCGTGCCCCCGTGATGAATGGCACGACGTTAGTGTGTCTTTTAACGGTGGGGTCTGAGGCTCTGCCCCGGGGGATACTCCCTTCCTCATTACTCGTAGGATTAATACATGGATACCATCATAAACAATAAAGAATCAGGGTGCTCTAGCAGCCTGAAATCGAGTAACATCGAACCCACTCGGGAGCCCGAAGAAGCCATGGACGTTTGTTCACAATGCTCTGGCACCGACACAATCAACAAAGAAGAGGAAGAAGCCCTTCTCGCCTCTCCCAAGGTTGAAAATCAGAAGCGGATCGCATTATCGGGCGCCGCAAGAAAGGGGTTGCGCAGACACCTTGCGAACGGCAAACCCTTGGAGGAGGCCAAAAGGCTCGCCCAGAGACCCTTCCAGGGCAGGACCCAGCAAGAGTGGCGCGACCACCAAGAGAACAAGATCGGCCAATACAACCCCAGAAGAGGCGTCGTCAAAGAGGGCCATGACGAAAACCGCGGCACGTAGTGCCCAGACGAAGGTACCTGCAAGCGTACTGCCTGCCACGGAGGCTCCAGTAGCCTCCACAGCCGCAACTGTGGCTGGACAGGCAATACAGGAGCACACACCCCAAGTCAGTGTCATAGCCTCATACAGGTACGTTGCCAGCTCGGTGAAGATGGCAATTCTCTCGGCCGACTATCCTACCAGTCTGCTCACGACAGAGCAGCTCAATAATATCCAGTCCGCCATCCGAGGGTGATGGCCCTGAACACGGCTCTGTGTAGCCTCTGTTTTCCGGCTGCACCTTCCGACCGGGCTGGATGACAATGACATGCGGGAACGCGCAGACAGCCGAGTGGCTAAGCACAGAGGTGCCAAAG
>VNJU01003225.1:0-10789 GCA_008042675.1 Drosophila seguyi
TGTAGGAATTTTTTAAAAGTTAGCGTCGAAATGGTTCCGTTGTCTGGTTCAGCAACTGGTTCTCAGCCGGTTTCCAGCTGGTTCTCAGCCGGTTCTCTGCCGGTTCTCAGCTGGTTCACAGGTTCCACCATCATACTTCGCGCCTCTGTTATCAGTCCACATACAGCCCCCACTGTAATGCGATTTTCTCAAAAATTTACGGTTCAAATCTTATGAAATTTGCACCAAATATTCTCTGAGATTCCCTTAGTAAGCCAATATACCGTGCATATTGGCACAATCTCTTAAACTGGAGTTATTAGAGTTACAATTTTTGCTGCCCTTTTTTGTATGGAGCCGAACCCGAGGTTGGTTGACTGTTATGCGATTTTCTCAAAAATTTATGGTTCAAATGAAGTGAAACTTTGCAGAGTAAAACTAGAATGAATATCCTTCGTCCTGGCATATCTCGTAATGCTGCACAATCTCTGTGAGCCGAGATATTATAAAAATTGTAAAAACACTATTTTTCAAAGTCAATTTTTTAATAGATCCAATGGTCAAATGCTCCCAAACCCAGTAGAAAACGATAGCAAATTATTCTCTTAGCATATATCAACTTTATTTTGTCCGATTTAGTTGCTTATTTACGAAATAAATAAAAAATAAAATCCTCCCCCGTGTTCCATTTTCCCACCGTTCCATATCGACGCTAACTCACCGACGCTAATTTGACGGACATCCCAAACCAACAGTTCATAACAACTAATTGCATAACAATATGCCAAGGTGGACCATTTTGCCTTCGATTATGCTTTGAACTCATATTTTTATTTTTATTTTTCGTCCCATGTCTCTTTAATGCAAATTAATATTATTTCCAAAGTTTTTTATTTGCTTTCATCAAATTATTTAATACTGTAATTGCTCTTTTAGCTCCTTGTTACTACTTTTCTACGCATTCTTGTTCGTGGCGGGATCCATACTTTGAAATATGTGAAGGGTGGAGCGAGAGGCAAACATCGGGGACAGTCTGTTTTATTAAAATGTTTATTCTTTTCTTCGACGCGTTATGGAAATACTAAAAGTGCGCCTTCAAATAATCTCCTAAATCTTGCCCCTTTCTATTATTTTCGATTCTGAACTGGATACCGCGCTTCGAAACAGACCTCGGGGACAAGCTGTTCCAAACTATTTCCCTCTCGCTCTCTCTCACTGCTTTGGAACAGTTTTCTTCTGTCTGGATACCGTGCTTATGAGAGCAATATGATATAGTTGTCCGATTTTGATCAAACTAAAACCGAAATTCTGGAATAATACAATGGCCATTTCCTATGCAAATATGTTAAAAATTGGCCAAGTTATAATTTGTAACATTCAAATTTACCGATGATTTTCCGCTATATGATAAAGTTGTCCGATCCGGCCCGTTCCGTCTTATATAGTAGTGAGAGCATATAAAAAACTTTCTGCAAAGTTTAATTCAGATAACTTTAACTTTAACTAAGGGACTCGGTTGCATAGAAACGGACAGACGGACAGACAGACATGTCTAGATCGACTTGGCTGTTGATGCTGATCAAGAATATATATGTTTTATAGGGTCGGAAATGTCTCCTTCAGTGCGTTGCAAACTTTTGACTAAAATTATAATACCCTGCTAGGGTATAAAAATTGTTGGCGTGCAGCTTGACGATTGTGATAAATGATTATCCGATTATTTTTAAGACGGCGTAATTTATGTTGAGAGTTTACCAGAACACTCTTGATTGATTGACACTTATTGATCAGTAGATTACTGATCAGTGATTTCTAATGTTTCTCCACCCATTGACAACGGCTTAAATTTAAGAATTTTAAAACGATAAAGGTTTGGCTTAGTGCTGTGTGCTGTGGTAATATGATATTACACTTCCGCATTTTAGGTGTTGTATTGGATTGAATCGGTTATGAAATTTCGATTGATTCTCTTATATTACTGAAGTAAAGAATGAGTCAGAACTTCTGACTTAGAAGTGAATAAACCGTACTGGAGATTCCTAACAAGCAGATTTTTCTTTATAAGGATGTCATACAATAAGGACGGGATGCCAGATCAACAATTTCTTTGGGACGTGTTTCAAAGGTAAGTGTATTTTTGTTAATGATATGATAAATATTTTGTTTTACTTAGAGTGGACAAAGACAGGAGTGGCCATATCTCTGCCGATGAGCTACAAGTGGCTCTTTCTAATGGAACATGGTCTGCTTTTAATCCCGAAACTATCCGTTTAATGATTGGAATGTTTGATCGAGAAAATGGGGGAACGGTATCCTTTCAAGATTTTGGAGCATTGTGGAAATACGTGACGGATTGGCAAAATTGTTTTCGGTCTTTTGACCGTGACAACTCAGGAAACATCGACAAAAATGAGCTGAAAACAGCATTGACTTCATTTGGTTATCGTTTATCCGACAATCTTATAGATGTTTTACTACGAAAATTTGATCGTTTTGGCCATGGAACAATTCTTTTTGATGATTTTATTCAATGCTGCATAGTTTTATATGTAAGTATTCTAACATTTTTGCTTTGTTTTTATTATATAATATTTTTCCTGATATGTTTTCATAGACAATTTTTATAGAATATTTTTGTAGCATAATTATTAACTTCTCAGCATACCGCACAACAAAATATCAAAACATTTACCTTTTCGTTAAAAAACTCAATAACGTCGATTAATTTCACTGGGAATATGACTTATTTTATTAATTAATAAATGTACAGCCTCCTTATATCTCATCTATGCACCTCAAGAGAAATCTCAAAAGCTTGTGGAACTTAATAATTTATATTGCAAATTACTAGTTTGTCGGGTACTTATTTGAGTTCAAAACTGCCTTTAGTAGTTATTAAGTGCAACCTTTACTCGTTTCTTATACAATCTCCATCTATAAATTTAACTTTAAGAAAATGGGTATAGCGCTACACTCCTGCCTACAATTATACGACACCCCGAAAACATTAGTTTCAACCCTCGTAAGTCGATGGGTAAGCATAGTACAACAAAATCAAGTATGCAGAATGAAAGCTTAATCAATTCTGCTTAAAATGAGATATTCTTATCTCTGATTGCATCTTGCGTTTTCAATCAGGAGTAAAAAAAGCACAAAAGCCCGATTTTCGTCATGCCTGCAACTGTATCAAAATTATACGACACATGCCAATTCGTTAATTTGTAATAGTTTTTTATTCTTAAAATTATTAATAAACAATTTTTAATAGTTAATCGGGCCACCTTGAGCCTTTGCCACCTCGAAAAGCCTCTTAGGCATTGAATTTATTAATTTATTAAGTACATTTTGGTCTAAGAGAGACCATTGTATCAAAATTTCAGTTGTAAGGCTTTGGACGCTCTCAAATTTCCTGTTGTTGGCGTAAGCTCGCCCTGCTAAAATCCCTCAAATGTTTTCAATTGGGTTTAGGTCCGGGAAGCACGCTGGCCAATCTAAAACTCTTATTTCGTGGTCAATTATGAAGCGCTGGGTCTGTTTGCTCCTGTGTATTGAAGCATTATCTTGCATAAATACTTGATGTATTTCCCCATTTTGCTCCAAAAATTGCAGAAGACGATCCTCCAATACTTTAATGTAATCTCCACTGTTCATTCTTGAGCTTGTAAAAGATAAATCAAGCGTTCCACACGAAGTAAATGCTCCCCAAACCATTGCGGATCCGCCTTCAAAATTCCGCTTAGAAAACATGAGTGGATCCTTTCGCAAATCCCTCCAATAATGTCGAAATCTATCTGGGCCGTCCAGATTAAACTTCTTTTCATCAGAAAAAATTATCTAAATAAAAAACTATTAACCAAAGATGTATACCGTGCAGTTTTGTGGTGCGGTTTTAAGAACGGAGCCTTCTTCAAGACTCCTCTCACAATGCACTCCGATGATTACAGCATCCGCCATACTGTCATTCGTGACACAGGCTTACTGCAACTTGTCGCAAGTGTGGAGCACGAAGCAAACGAATTGCTTGCTTTCAGGATAATGCAACGTTTATCGCGGTCGGACAACTTTGGTTTTCTTCCAGACCTACGCTTCATACCATATCCATCCGGATTTTCCAAAAATTTTTCGATAACACAACGAGTTCGACCAATTTTTCGTGATATTTCGCTTACATTGCATTTTATTACAAAATGATTAAATTATTAAGAGAAATATACAAAAAATTATTTGACACCAAATCTTCCTTTCTAACCGCAATAATTGAAATGTGTCGTATAATTTTGATACAGTTGCAGGCATGACGAAAATCGGGCTTTCGTGCTTTTTTTACTGCTGATTGAAAACGCAAGATGCAATCAGAGATAAGATCTCATTTTAAGCAGATTTGATTAAGCTTTCATTCTGCATATTTGATTTTGTTGTACTATGCTTTCCCATCGACCTACGTGGGTCGAAACATAAATTTTCGGGGTGTCGTATAATTGTGGGCAGGAGTGAATAAGCCCGCGCAACATACATACACATCTCCGCCAAACTGCAAACGACATATGTATGTATGTACCCTGCAGTACCACTTGACAAAAGTTAAAGAAAAGTGACATGTCAGGGGTGCAAAACACTGGTGTTTTCATTTCCACAAAAAGGCATTTCCGCTAAACCAATTCCTAGGTGCCATACAACATTGAAAAAGTTTGGTGTTTTTATTTTTTTCACAAACCATTCGAAATTCTCTGCAGGGTTGCCATGTTGCCAGATGAAATCACGCAAGTATTTGATTAGCAAACGTTTTATTTAAATTATTGTAAAATGGTAGGTTTTGGGTTATTTTATTCTTTAAATAATGTTATTTAACCTATTTTGTTAATTAATTTAGTTTTTTTTACCTTTATTTAATAAAAGTTTAAAATGTTGGCCCGAGAATAAATAAAAGTGGCTCGACAGCTCTAGTCGCTGCCTGTCGACTGACGACTGAACCCGACTTCCAAATTTTGAATCTATCGATCTGGCAGCAGCGAAATTGACGACAGGTTTGGTGTTTTCAAATCCACCAAAAATATTTTAGTGGAAGTGCTGTAGCACCTACGAAGTCGTTTTTAGTGTTTTTGCAGCGGAAGTGGTTTCTTTGGCACCCCTGTATATTTTTTTGACAAATTCCAATTATACCGTGAGTGTTTGTTGTACAGCAGTATGGGCTATGCTCTGGAAAGTACAACGGAGGCAAAAACCAAAAAAAAAATGCTCTAAAATTAATATTTTTTACACAGTAACATTAAGAAATGTTCAAAAAAATCAAATTTGAAAGCCTTTATCATATTCTGAAATAAATTTCGAAATATTCGAATGCAAACTCGCGGAACTCGAGATTTTGCATCATTTTGATGAAAAACACCATAAAAAAGATCATGTTGCGTTTTGATA
Source organism: Drosophila seguyi (assembly GCA_008042675.1). Classification (NCBI taxonomy): domain Eukaryota; kingdom Metazoa; phylum Arthropoda; class Insecta; order Diptera; family Drosophilidae; genus Drosophila; species Drosophila seguyi. The sequence goes on from VNJU01003225.1 coordinate 5,395, forward strand.
AAAATCTCCAAAGCAGAGGAATTATGCTTGAACTTGTGCTTTCTATAATCACTGGGAGATTGCAAAGAGTCAAAAGAGACCACATTTATATTTTTCTGATTTACTTAAAAATAATAATTTAAAAAACAGCTCTACAAGATTAATGGAAAAAATGTCGCGTGCGACAGTGATTAAAATTCAATTAAAAAAAAAAAACTTTATATTTTTAAGTCAACACATATACATTATAAAGTTGAATTGTTATATAATACATTTAAATTATTTGCACTAACATATTTCACAAAATTTCGCTGAAATCAGTGCTTGAACTGGTTTGCGAAAAAGTAACTTCTGTCTGTGTCGCGTACGAATTTCTTACATTTTATGTAATTTAAAACGAACAATTGTCCGAAATCGCCCTTAACACCAATAATAGTGCTAAACAAGAGCTATAATGACAAATTGTTAATGAATTGTTGTTGATGGCAAGAGCGGACATCTTATACAAAATTGAATCAACGTTTGTATGGGCTTGTCATCAAAGTTTTATTAACAAAACCCAATATGTTTATGAATCGTTGATGACAGGTACTGCAGGGTGTGTATGTATGTATTTCCGTGCGAATTTATAACGTTCCTGCAGTACCTGTCATCAACGATTCATCAACATTTCATCAACATATGATGAAACGTTGATGACAAGCCCAAACAAACGTTGATGAATTTTTGTATGGGATGTCCGCTGTTTTTATCAACAACAATTCATCAACTATTTATCACCTTTTCATCAACACTAGACCAAAAATTCATCAACACTTATACCAAAAATTCATTAACAAATTGTGAATGAAGCAATTAATCAACGATTCATCAACAATTAATCAACGTTTCATCAAAGATTAAATCAAGGATTTATCAAGGATTTTAAAAATGTATTTATTTATTTTATTTATTTATTTATTTATCTTGTATTAGTAGCAATAATAATTTAAATTAAAAGGAACTTATATTTAAATGAACAAAATAAATATATTGTAAGGATCCGTGTAGGTTGCTCAGATGACGTAGCCTGACCAATGGCATCTACAAAAAATAAACAGTAAATAAATATAAAAGAAAAGCAAAAATTACTAAATGAAATCTTACCCACAAGAGCGATATAAATCCGCATAAAACGCTGAATTCCATAGTGTTTCGTATAAATTTGCTGTTTGTTTTATACAATTTGGTTATTATAAAACTATGCATATACTGCTGTACAACACACACTCGCGGTATAATGGAATTTGTTAACAAAATTGCACTTTTCTTTAATTTTTTCAGCTCGAACATATTGTCTCCTGACTTCTTTAAAGTTAAAGCGATTCTGATTGAGGATCAACGCTTGACTATTGCAAACACGTTACTGATTGAAGTAGGAATGATTCCCCCAAATCGATTGATTTACGATGCATTCAACCAAGAATTAAATCAAGACCTACAATACAATGTTGATACATTGCATGAATTCGTTCAAAATAATGTGCCGTTGCTGAATGAACAGCAAAAACCAGTATACGAAACATTAAATTACCTGGAGGAGCAGGGAAAAACTTTGTCCTGTCGTGGATTTTGGCTCCACTATTCAAACAAGATCTGACATAGCTTTGGCGTTTGGATCATCTGGTAATGCTGCGACTCTTCTAGCTTGCGGTAGTTTTGTACATTCTGCGCTTAAGTTGCCACTCAATTTAAACACAATTGATAATCCAACATGCAATATTTCCCGATCCAGTGCAATAGGAAAATGTTTGATGCAATGCAAGCTCATTGTTTGGGAAGAGTGCACAATGGCACCTAAGAAATCTCTTGAAGCACCAAACTTCACACTAAAGGGTCTTCGGCGAAATAACAACATCTTTGGCGGCTTGACGATATTGTTGGCAGGCGATTTCAGGCAGATGGTGCCAGTGACTCCCCTGCGGATGATGGAGGCAAGCAGAATGCTTGCCTGAAGGCATTAACCTTTATCGAATAACGTAAAAACACTATCGTTAACCACTAATATGAAAGTTAAACTTCAAAATAATCAAATCAATCAATTTTCCATACAATTGTTAGATGCTGGAAATGGAAAAGTCCCAGTTGATGCGACATCTGGCTTAATTACTCTTACCAACAATTTTTTGCCGATTTGTAGACTCTCAATTAGCACTTATTAAAGATGTTTTCCCAAACATTTGTGAGAATTATCAGAATAAAGCTTGGTTAAGTCAAAGAGAAATTTTTGCAGCACAGAATAATGATGTACAAACACTGAATTTCACAATTCAAACAAAAATTGCTGGCGATTCAGTGACATACAAATCCGTTGATTCCAAAAAAAAAGTTTTTAAACTTTCTTGATCTACCAGGATTTCCCCCACATAACTTCAAACCCAAAGTTAGTACCGGTTTTATAATATTGCGTAATTTAAATCCACCGCGCTTAGCAACGGTACTCGACTTTCGGTAAGAAGACTTATGACGAATTTGATTGAGGCAACCATTATAAACGGAAAGTAGGCAGGTGAAAATTTATGTATTCCTCGAGTACCAATAATTCCGACTGATCTCCTGTTTGACTTCAAACGATTGCAATTTCGCTTAGTGTTTGTGGATAATTGGGTTACAACAGGTTTTTCAAATTTTTTTTTTTGACGTACGGTGAAAGTAAATTTTTTTCTGATTATTGTACATTAAAGAGTAGTAATTGAACTATATTCTGTGAAATATAAGTTGAAAAATATGGAAAATTTACCGGATGGCAGCAATTCTTCGCATCTGATATGAAATAACCAAAGTTTTTCCATCAATTTTTATGTCCCTCTAGGTATCCCTGTCGAGTTTTTCCATTTTTTTTTTATTTTTGAACTTTTTACAAGACTTGAAAGTGATAATACCGATTTTTGGCCAAAATTCATGACTATTGTTGTTAATAATAAAAAAATTAAAAAAAAAAACGAAAAAATCTCGGCAGGGTTACCTCATAAATTATGTAAGGAAATACTGTAAAAAATTTAAGACGATCAGTTGAATAGATTTTGAGATACAGAGTGCACCGACTCAAAAAGTATCGATTTGAGAAGAAACGCGTTTAAAGTTTTTCGTAGCGAAGGTAGTCGTTTGAGACCCGCCTACTTCCAAAGCTATATCTTTGTGAGTTTTGCTCCGATTGACTTCTTATTTACATACAACATTCTTGAATTACTATACTTTAATAATATGCAATAAAAAAATCACTTTTGTTGAACCCTCAAAACCCTGGTTACCTGGTTGACTAGCAGGATCCCCAGTGTCTCTTCTGCTGGTGAATTTCTTGTGCCGTCAGACCTGTTTATAAGCGTGGGGCTATGCCCCTGGATTAGTATTTTGCTTAAACTAGCCGTATCTTTGATTCCTTCCAGCAATTCGCAGTACCTGATTCAAGAGTCTTTCTGCGTATATCGCTTTTTTGTATTCCTTGTGTTTTTTCTTTAAACGACTGCCAGTTTTTGGTTCCGTAACATATATTGAAGGCTTTCCTAGCCTTTTTCCTGAGCTCGCTTTGCTCTTTGTTCTACTATTATGAGTATGTATTCTTGGAGTACGTTACTTTGCACGACTTTTCGAACGCGTTGTTGAGAATATTCTTGAAGTCCCTGTCTATTCCTTCCGGAGTGGGTTGTACCTTGACCCTCCTGTTTTCACCTTTGACTGTACAATCTCTCCATATTTGTTCCAGTCTGTGTTTCGGGGATGTCGCTTAGGTGCCGTCTTGCTGGTCGGCATCAAAATTTCAAATAATATAAATCTATGGTCTAAAAAAAAGTTTTTTTTTTTGAATCTTTGAAAATTAAGTTGGGCTTTTCTCCTCTGTTAAAAATAGTGACGTCACAACCAATTATATGTTTGAAAACAGACTCACCCATTTCCTTTGCTTCCTTTTTTTCCCACATGCGTAAGAATTACCGCCCAAATAAGACAACATGGCGTGTACGTAATTTTAAAGTCTGTCAATTGCAGATAAGCCTATTGTACACAAATTTGTGTAACTAAGAAACAATATGACACAATATAATATTTTATTAAAATTATAAATTATATAAATATGACCGGAAATGCAATTAGAAATAGAATTTTCCGTTCGGATGGTGTTCATTGCTTCAAGAAACTGAAAATTTATGAAGACAAAACCACCTGCAACACATTAAATTTTTGTTATAATGCAAAAGTGCGCAAATGAAAATCGTACCCTCTAAAACTGTATAATTATATTTCAAACGCTACATATTTACTTTTTGCTGTAAATTTATGCGGCGTAAGTTCCATTTCATAAAAGACGAACACTCTGGTTTAGTTATAACCATAAATTCGGGCAACAACACAAGACACACATAAAACAGTTAACATATAATCAACAATTCAAACAATCCAGTAAAAATAATAAGTAATACAATTTATTTTCAATATTTACAAATCTTTGAATTTTTCCACATGTAAAATTATTCAAATCGGACGGACTATATCATATAGCTGTCATAGAAACGATCGGAAAATTTTGAGGAAAAATATTAACATAAATCAATCTATTTTACAAGATATTTATTGAAAAAAATTTTATTTCTGTATCTGCTTAGAGATATAGCCCTTTTATATCCTCTCTTGGACGTTGATGCACTACGATCAGTACACTCAAGTGACCCTTATGACACCAAGCACGTGCTTGTTCGTATTAGGTGTTAGTAGGCGCGAAAGATGAAAGTATAGAAAAGGAATTCGGGGAAGTAACTACTGGCGTGCTGCCAGATTGTTTGCTTGCATGCGTACTAAGTGGGTTAGTATTACCGTTTTAGTTTAGGAAGGCTATCTACGTTTAAAATTATTATGCACAAATCGTTATAATTTGCACATAAGACTCTAAAGGGTTCATGCAATTGAAAGGACGTTCTACAATGGCGCAGCACTAAGGGAATATAGGATCCAGTATTTCTACTCGGTACGTGAAAGTTAAGCTGACCCAACAAGTCAGCACTTTCCACGTCATCGTGGATGAGGTTATAAATAAAGGTAATGCCAAGCATGGTTCTACGGTTAGCTAAAGATAGTAAATTAATAAGGAGGAGTCTACTAGAATAGGAGGGTAACCTCTGGTTTGCATCCCAGTTTAAGCCGCGTAAAGCGAAAATTAAAAAGTTATTTTGAACCGACTCGTTTACTGTGGACCCCATACTAAGGGCTCCAAACGGAAGATCCATATTCTAAGATAGGACGAACTAAAGAAATATATAGAGATTTTGTAACGTACGGGTCATTGAATTCTTTCGACCAACGTTTAATGAATCCAAGCACACCTCTGGCTTTATTCACCATGCATGAAATATGATCAATAAAGTCAAGTTTAGGATCCAGACGGACA
>VNJU01003228.1:0-10070 GCA_008042675.1 Drosophila seguyi
TGAAAGATGATGAGAAAGATCAAGAAAGATGATGAAATATGATGAAAGATGATGAAAGATGATGAAAGATGATGAAAGATGATAAAAGATGATGAAAGATGATGAAAGATGATGAAAGATGATGAAAGATGATGAAAGATGATGAAAGATGATGAAAGATGATGAAAGATGATGAAAGATGATGAAAGATGATGAAAGATGATGAAAGATGATGAAAGATGATGAAAGATGATGAAAGATGATGACAGATGATGACAGATGATGAAAGATGATGAAAGATGATGAGAGATGACGAAAAATGATGCAAGAATATGAAAGATCAAGACGATTGATGAAAGATGATGAAAGGTGATAAAAGGTGATGACAGATGATGAGAGATGACGGAAGATGATAAAAGATGATGAAAGATGATGGAAGATGATGAAAGATGATGGAAGATGATGAAAGATGATGAAAGATGATGAAAGATGATGAAAGATGATGAAAGATGATGAAAGATGATGAAAGATGATGAAAGATGATGAAAGATGATGAAAGATGGTGAAAGATGATGAAAGATGATGAAAGATGATGTACCCCCCTCTAACATCAACTCGATGACGCACAGCCGTCGAGTGTGTAAGAAGGAGGAGGAGAGCTCTTCAGAGTGTCTCCATCCGGGGACCAGAGCTACTGGTAAGGGCGAACGGATGGGCCCGCCGAGCAGCGTGATCGGGGGCAAGTTCCTGGACGTGACTGCAGGCGGCTCCAGAGGCAACCGCTCCTCAGGAATCTCGGCCCGGCCGCAGCAGAGGAGAAGAGCGGCCTTCATCCTAGCCCGTGCTAACCCAGCCATGGAGGCAGACCCGGAGTAAGCGGGTCTCACCAAATCGGCGAAAGGTATCCGGCCTGACTTCCAGCCTGAGAAGGCGGGGAGGGTGGTTGCCCCCAATGCCTGGTCTGCGGAGGTACAGCCGCCGCATTCGAAGCGTTCCAGAGTGCAGTCTCAGCGGTCCTTCGCCGAGGTTACCAAGGGTAAGATCCTGATTGGAGTGGTGGATAAGGGGTCCAGTGATGGACATATCCCGATGAACCAGTGGCGGTGGATTGTTGGGGAACTGCACAACAGGTTCGTGGAGGAGCTCTTGACGTCGGGTGGCGCACTGCCCCATTGCGAAGTTGCCGGCTGGCATCAAGGAGGAGTGAAAGTGATAGCGTGCGAAGACGCGGAATCGGTCACCTTCTACAAGAGAGCGATCGCGGGATTGGGAGAAGCATTCCCAGGTGTGAAGAAAATTCTCAATTCTCTGAGAAAATTCTCAAGCTCCTGCAGCTGAGCAATCCTGACCTCCCCTCCTCCGATTGGCGTGTTGCCCAGGTTGAGGAGGCCGTTGGACCGAGGCGCCAGGTTGTCCTGACTCTCAGTGAGGGGACAGTCGAGGCGCTAAAGAAAAACGGGTGGACACTCACATACGGCTTCGACAGAGTAGCCGTCCGAATATACAAGGCCGACGCCAAGCCGGGCGGTAAAGAGGAGGACCCGGACATAGAGGGACCTTGCATCGAGGAGGCGCCCGAAGGATTGTCCGACGAGGAGGACATCCTGGAGGGGTACGTCTCCGAGGAGAGCGAGCTCGCTAGTAGCTTGTGCGGCGTCGGGATGTCCGAGGAGGAGGACGAGCTGGACGAGCCGACCTAGGACGCCGACATCACTGTGGTGGAGGCTAAGAAGCAGAATGTCTCTGACGTCTCTGCAAATAAACCTCCACCACAGTAAAGCAGCTTCCGCTGCCCTACTTGTCCACCTGGCGGAAGGTGGTATCGACGCTGTCTTCATCCGGGAGCCCTGGATCTGTGGCGACAGAATATTAGGGCTGAGAGCAGACGACTTTAGGCTGTACGCAACCCCAACAACAGTTAAACCGCGAGCCTGCATACTAGGGAAGATTTAACTATTTTCATGCTTCCTAACTTCAGCAATGAAGAGTTTATAACTGCAGGTCTAGAGGGACCCAAAGGATCCCTCCGGATATGCTCAGCATACCTGAGACACGACCAGGACCCCATCCCCCCAACCCTAAGGCTAGTCACCGAGGTCAGCAAAAGGCTGAACCTTGGCCTCATCATCGGTTGCGACGCCAACGCCCACCACCATCAGTGGGGCAGCACTGACACCAACGACAGGGGTGAGTCTCTGTTTGATAACATCCTTTAATCCAACTTGCTAGTGGGAAATTCGGGGAACGAACCCACCTTTATTACCAGGAACCTTAGGGAGGTATTATATATTACCCTCCTTTCGGAATTGCTAAGGGATACCATGAAGTCATGGAGGTGCTGGAGAAGCACTCCATCTCTGATCATAGGTATATCCAATTTACGCTGGGCTTCGATAAATTCAATCCGGTCACCTTTCGGAACCTCCGGAAGACCGACTGGGGGAAATATAGATCCCAGCTTAGTAAGATCCTCCAGCCCCAACCCACTCGGACTACTATCCAGAGGGACTGGAGCGACTCGTTAGGACCTTCAGCGACGCTTGTAGCACAGCTCTAGTTAGGGCCTGCCCCCGTAGGAGGAATGGGGGGAAGACTGGAAAAAAGCCACCATGGTGGTGTAAGGACTAGGCTGCCTCAAGAAGACCACGAGGCAGTCCTTCAATCGAGCCAAGAGCGAAAACACAGACGCATCATGGCGCCCTATAAGACTAACCAGTCCCTATACAAGAGGGAACTAAGAAAGGGCAAAAGGAGGGTCTGGTCCGACTTCTGCTCAGGTATCCAGGACTACACTGAGGCGTCTAGGCTGTGGAAGGTCTTCTCGACGACGCCCTCCAACCCGGGCTTCGTAAAGCGTCTTAACGACAGTTGGACGACCTCCAGCGAGGGATTCCTCGTGGTTCTGAAGTGGCATACCTTCTTACTGATAGGAACTTATAAATTCCCAGGGGTGGACGGCATAATAGCTGCTCAGCTTAGCTACGCAGACGAGGTATCCACACCCTGGCTTCGACTGATCTACTCGATTATTATCATCAGGGGTCATCATTCCAAATGGCTGGCTCCGCTCGAAAGTTGTATTTATCCCCAATACAGGCAAGCCATCGCATTGCAGCCTCTTCTCGTTTCTACTCAAGACGCTGGAGAGACTCATTAGTCTGCATCGTAAAACTAACATTCCCCACTCATCCTTATCAGGATCACAACACGCGTATAGTAGGGGCAGATCAACAGAGACAGAACTCCCTTCGCTTACCACTATCATACAAAAATCGCTCCACGAAAAGGAGTTCACTATCGTCGACATGCGGATGATGTTGCCTTGGCATTTACGAGAAAATTCCTGCAAACCCTCTGTGCCAGGATGAGCGACAGTCTCCGGTTCCTGGTGGATTGGACTGCCAGGTGCGGACTGGGAGCAAACCCAGCGAAGAGCGAACAGGTCCTTTTCACAAGGAAAAACAAAATCCCCAAAGTTATACCCCCTAAGCTCTGTGGAATACCCCTACCACTTAAAAATCAGGCCAAATATCTGGGTCTAATCCTGGACAAAAAACTAGACTAGCGCCTAACGGACGAAAGGGTCAAAAAGGCCACAATCGCATTCTACACCTGCCGCAAGGCGATAGGGCTAAAATGGGGTACGACCCCTAAAATTGTCCGTTGGTTGTACACGGCTATCATTCGCCTAATACTCCTCTTCGGGGTGGCTATTTGGTGGCCAGCTCTCAAGCGGTCCACCTGCCTGGGCAAGTTTAGGCAAACCCGACGCATGGCTGATATCTGCATGACAGGCGGCCCGCGCACGATTCCGGGAGACGCCTTGGACGTTCTCCTGGACATCCTCCCAATTGAGATAATGGGAGAGATGACTGCTTCACTTTCGGCACTAAGGCTGAAGGGTGCGGGCTTGTGGAAAAGATCGAGTTTCGGACGCACGAACCTCGGCTCTGCCCCACACCTCACTGAGGGACACACTGTCTACTGTGTCCCCACTGAAAACCCTATCACTCCCTTCCAGGTTTACATACCCGACAGAACGGAATGGAACCTAGGAGCCCCTGGACCCCTAGGGTCCCTTTACATTTACACGGATGGCTCAAAATTGGACGGCCGGGTGGGAGGAGGTATATACCTGGGTTTAAACGTCTCTTTTAGGCTACCCGACCACTGCAGCGTCTTTCTGGCGGAAGTTTACGCCATCAAAGAAACCCTTGATCAGCTCCCGCCCACTATGGTCAGAGCTCCCCTTTGTATTTTCTTTGACAGTCAGGCTGCCCTGAAGGCACTAGAATCCATCTGCTTTAACTCGAAGACCATCAACGACTGCAGCAGATCTCTTCACGGAGCAGTACGACCTCCACCTCATCTGGGTCCCAGGACATAGGGACATCGAGGGCAACTGCGCTGCCGATGAGCTGGCCCGGCAGGGTATAACCTCTCCACTTTAGCCTGAGAGAGAGCTCCCATGGCCATGGCCACTCGCAGACTAATTTTTAGGGAACACTGTCACCTCCTCGCGGACAGGAAATGGGAAAACCTAATCTCCTGTCACCACGCTAGAATGATCTGACCACGCCAATTAGCGAAGCGCTCCAAGGAGCTACTGTCTTTAAGCAGGGAAAGCTGCACCCTTGCCGTTAGGGCTCTCACTGGCCACTGGCTACTTGAAAGGCTGTCGGCTTCTGTAGAGCTGTAGGGAAGAGGAGGAGGAAGAGACAGTTCCCCACCTCCTTTGCCACTGTCCAGCCTTAAGCAGACGAAGACTGCATTACCTGGGCTCTTTCACCCTTGTGGATCTCGCCGAGCTAAGCGAAGCATCACCGTGGCAGATAACCCGTTTCATCTAAGGATCGGGTTGGTCCTTTCTAACTTAGGATTGGTCAGCGGCCCATGAGAACCTGTAGCGGACTGGGGATCTAAGCCTTCGCGGTATCACAAGGAGCCTCCTCTGCCTCAAGTGGACGGCCCGGCTCTTCGAGCCGGCCGTCACCGCCCTAACTTAACCTAACCTAATAAACAAAAAAAATAATAATAAACAAAAAGTTCATAAGAATAGTTTAAAATCAATATAAAAAAAAGCACAAAAAGAAACAGTAAAGACAGTAATTTTATGCCAAAAAAAATGCATATAAAAAAAAATTAACATAAATATAAAAAAAAAAGAATTTATATATATTGTAAGGATGCTAATCACGGGGCAGGATAAATACTGAGTCAGACCAGGATCCTCCACAGGAAAATATTTATTTTTGCGGGGACAGGCAGGAAGGGGGCCGATGGGCCGGGATTTGGGTAGTATAGGCAGGGTTGGAGTGGCGGGAACGACGAGAAAATGATCACGGGGGCGTGTCAGCGAGTCGGCAGGAGCAGCCTCGTCATCCGGGCGTCGGCTCCTGGCCGAGATCGCGGCCCGCAAGGGGAGATGGCCTCGAGAGAGCGCCCCGTCACCCGGAAGCGCTCCCGACCAGCCGATCGCAGGGCGGGGCCGCGAGTCGGCAGGAGCAGCCCCGTCACCCGGGCGCCGGCTCCTGGCCGAGATCACGGCCCGCGAGGGGAATGGCGTAGAGAGCGCCCCGTCACCCGGAAGCGCCCCCAGCCAGCCGAGAGGGCATCCGAGCCGGGTGCGGCCACGTCACCCGTGCACCGCCCCTAGGGCCCGGAATTCCCCCCGTGGAGTATGGCCCCGTCAACCGGAAGCCGCCTCCTGGTCAGGAGAGGAAGAAGATGGCCGGGGAAGACACTGGCGTTCGCGGCCCCGTCACACGGGCACCGCCCCGCCTTGGCCGCTTCAACTTAACTACCCTAATCTTTTGTCCCTAACTCGCACTCACTGATGATCCCCACGGAGGGGTTGGCCCGAGGCCCAGCTCACCCGATTACTCCTCCAGTGTGGGGGCCAGCCTATCCATACTGGTGGCCACCCACGTGTCCGAGTTCCGCGTGGCGATCCAAGGGGTTGCTCCGCACTCCGTCGTTGAAAAGGTAACTCCGCTCCGCTTGCTGGTTAAAAATGAACTCCGTTTGGCAGTCGAAAACCAACTCCTCGTGCTGCCCAAAAGAATCGGTGCTCGCAGCTTTCCTCTGCCGCTCGTCCCTCGGCGTCAGCGTTCTCGCCTCTGCCGACACGAAGCTTTCGCGTGCTTACGTGGCAGCGTCGGCTTCGGCTGGGGTGAGCGCTGCTCGCGATCGGCCGTGCGCTCTCTCGTTCCCTCCTCCATCGGCCCTCTGGGCCCTGCGGCTGCGCAGCTTTCTGTCCGGCCGTGATTGGGTCCTGCTGCTCTGCCGGTGTGTTGGCTCTGCCATACGTGTTCGGCTCTGCCGGTGGCTCTGCCGGTGTGTTGGCTTTGCCGTTGGCTTTGCCGGTATGCGTTGGCTCTGCCGTATGTGTTCGGCTCTGCCGATATGTGTTGGCTCTGCCGGTGCGTTCGCTCTGCCGATGCGCTCGGCTCTGCCGGTGGCTCTGCCGTTGGCTCTGCCGGTATGCGTTGGCTCTGCCGAATGTGCTGGGCTCTGCCGGTATGTCGGCTCTGCCGAAGGTGTTGGCTCTGCCGAATGTTGGCTCTGCCGAAAGTGCTGGGCTCTGCCGGTATGTCGGCTCTGCCGATATGCGTTGGCTCTGCCGAAATGTCGCGATCCGGGCGATATTACCGCTGTTGCCAAGCGGGCTTTTGTCGCCGACTGTACTCTGGTCCCTGTTGCTAGGCGGCGGCTGTTGCCATGCGGCTGCTGTTGCTATGCGGCCGCTGTTGCTATGCGGCTGCTGTTGCTATGCGGCTGCGTGGCCTGTTGCTCCTATCCATGAGGCCTAGCGGCCTAAGTCTAAGCTATGTACAGATGCCCTTCGTGGGTCTTGTCGTTTCCCTAAGTCTAAACTATGTACAGGTGCCCTTCGTGGGTCTTGTTATTTCCCTATGCTACTATGCTTACTCCTACTAATTAAATACTAACTTACTACTAACTTATTAATATACCCTACATACCAACTTAAACTAATTATTTACACCTATACACTAATTAATATATATGCATACGTTGTGAGGCCCGGATCGGGTCCTCGCAATATCAATATATTTTAATATAATATATATATAATATATATATATAAAATAATATATAAGTATAACGTGAAATAAATTCAGAAATAATGACATATGTTACATTATTTCTCAGAGGAGGGAGATGTGGTATGCGCACATATAAGCAATCACAATAATAACAATAAATACAACAAGTGAAGAGTCGCCAGTGCCAGTGAAACATGAGCACCCACTTGGCGACTCGGAACAAATATAGAGCCAGCGTTCTCACGCTGGCCAAAACCATTGCCGCATATAAAATACTTTTCCATATAGCGTAGCTCTGCGGCTTAACGATATAACAAATATAGCTAAAACAATTAATCACACAATCAAAACGTACTTATTCATTACAACTTTGCTCGAGGTGATTCGCTGGATTAATGCGATCTGACCTCAGCGTCATTAATATTCCGGTATTTGTATTTCTGCCTCCTCTTACGGCTGTTCTACCTCTAAAAGTAGCTTCTGCTGACCTTCAATCTGCAGCTGACAATTCCGCTAAAAGATTGTTGTTCGACAAAGAAAATTGGCGTGTCGTACATTCCCTATTGCATGTTAGACATCCTTTTCGATAAATCATATGATCTGTGATGCACTTATGGTGGAATGTGTGACCGCAAGGAGCAGTTGTTGTTAAATCGTGAATGCTCGCTTATTAAGTTAATTTTTCTTGAACTGGTCAAAGTTTAAAGTATCTCCAATACTTTGCATTTCTATTTAACAGACTTCCGTAAAAAATATTCCTATATGTGAAATGTGAAATGAACTACTGATTCTTGGTCGATCATTCCGTAAAGATTCGAAATGCACTCGCAATTCCAAGAAACCCGAATCAAAATCGGTTTAATATTCGAATAACTAATAAATCTCGTTAGTTTCAATATTTCCACGATTATGTCTTCTTTGAGATGATGTCGCCTGGTCGAAGAGCCCACATTTCCTCTGTGGTGAGTGTACGGCTCCCCAAGTGGGCCACCCTTAACCGACTGATATCTGGGCACTCCTCAAGCAGGTGTTCTGGAGTGTCGTCTTCTTTCAGACAAAGTCTGCAAAGACTGTCGTCCCCTATCTTAAGATTATGCAGATGCTTGCGCAATCTGCAGTCCCCGGCCAGGAAACCCGTGACTATTTGGAGAGATCCTTTGCTCCACTCCAAATAATCTTTGGTCCCCTTGCTGTTATAGCTTCCTAGCAGACGTCTACTCTGCGTTGCCCCTTTCGACGATCTACACGACTGCTCTGGCTAATGACTCCTGGGCCTAGTCCGCAGAAGGGCTCTGGACCATAGAAAGACGTACTTCATTGCCGGGGATCCCCGTATGCCCTTGTACCCAGTATATGGTTACTTTATTGTTTCCACCCAACTCATTGAGTGTTCCTATACATTGCCATACTAGTCTGGAAATAATCCTATGTGCATTGAGTGCTCTGATTGCTGCCTGACTATCCGAGAAATTGGCTATGTCACTCCGCTCAATGTTAAACTAGGCATATCTCCCAATCGCGTGTACTTCCGCTCAAAAGATACTGGCGAATTTCCCTAGAGGTTCATGATGCTTGAGTCGAGGCCGCAGACCACCGCACCCGCACCATCCTTTGTAAGTGAGCCGTCAGTGTACCATCTAACAGCATGTGGTTTAACATCGTAGGTGGTAGAGATGTTGGTCCACCCCGACTTGTTGCTAAGTTCCGTTCTGAAGTGTTTCTCAAAACTAAACTTGGCCAACTGAGCATCCTGCGGATATTCCAGTAACAGGTCAGTTGCAGTCGCAGCAGAGTCAGCTGGTCTTGCCCCTGTTATTCGCATGGTGGATCTGCGAGCACTTTGCTTAATATACAAGTGCATTGGTGGAAGTCCGAGCAGCACGTCCAGAGCTGTGGATGGGCAAGTGCGCATAGCGCCCGAGATGCAAGTGCAGACAAGTCTCTGAAGTCTGCCCAGTTGCCTTCTCGTGACTTTAAGGTCAGCACGATTCGCCCAAACCGCAGCTCCGTAGCTGACTATGGGCCTCACCATAGCAACGTACATCCACAGTAGGTTTTTTGGAGACACTCCCCAGTTATTCCCTGCAAGAGATCTCCAGCTCATTAGGGCTATAGTGGCCTTGCAAACAGCATGTTCGACATGCTGTCAGACTCCCAATTATTTAATTTCAATGGAGATTGGTATTTCTTCGCCCCCAATGACTAAGGGCCGAATGGATTTCAACTTGCAGCGATTGGTGAAGGCACCAACTGTGGCTTTTGCTCGATTGATATTCAGCCCCACGTCTCTGCACCAGTCTAAGCTCTTAATTACCTTTACAGATCAGAGTTATGTCATCGGCATAACCTTGAAAATCGAACCCATTTGCTGTAAGTTTATCTACCAGCTCATCCACCACTAGGCTCCAAAGAAATGGTGATAGGACAGCACCCTGCGGACAACCTCTGGTGGTTTGAGCTCTAACTGTCACATTGTTGACAGTGACATCCGCTATTCTGCTATCGAGGAGTTTGCCCAGCCAGGTCGTGAGCCCCGACTCAACTCCCCTTCTACTGAGTGCTCCTACCACAACTTCATCGGCTGTGTTATCAACAGCACCTTCTATGTCCATAAAAGCACAAACAGCTACCTCTTTGGCCTTTACGGAGCGCTGAAGACTCTCAACGAGGCTCAGGAGAGCCAATTCTGTTGACTTCCCTTCTCTGTAAACATGCTGATGCGCATGCAGAGGACTTCGCAAAAAGTGTGAGTTTCTAATGTGGTTATTCACAATCTTTTCAAGTGTTTTTTCAGCAGGAAGGAGGTTATGCTGATCGGACGACTAAACGATTTCGGGATAAATATCAACCTAGCCTATTTTCATGCCTTGGGAGGCCACTTTCGGACGCTTCGCCCGTTGTGACGTTCTCGAGCCCTCCAGCGACGCGGTGTTTCTGGTCTTTGTCTTCTTGGTCTCGGTGAGAAGACCCTTGTCTGCTTAGTCATCCTGTAGGCAGGTGCGGAGTTGCACACCCACCCTGGTG
>VNJU01003231.1:0-53554 GCA_008042675.1 Drosophila seguyi
CGAGCAGTGATAACAAATAACGTTTTTGATGTCGCACGGGACATTAGAAAAAGAGATAATGCAAATGCAAAAAATCTTACTGTTATCTTTGCCGAATTGTTCAGCTCGCAATTTTTGCACTATTTTCCATACTTCCACCGATATTTGAGAGAGAACATTTTTGTCCTTATCATCTTTGTTAACGAAGTAAAACCAAAACAAATCGTACTATAGAAATACGCAAAAATGCAAAATTTGCATATGTTCACCATTTTACCGCCCAATAACTTAAAAGGTGTTTAGAAAAATTAGGTTTTATGTTAAATTATTTAAATTTGGACAATTTTCTTTGGAAATATATAAAAAACAAGAGCTTTCAAGCACTTTTATTTTTTTGATCGTGGTTGACCTTCGCGTGGAATTGCCCATATATAAAAAAATAATGCAGTAAATTAAAGGCTCTTTTAAATACCCAAAATTACTCGATAAATCCCCATAAGTTTTCCCCTTAGCGGTGGTGTCATTGTTTTTCGCCTGGCTTGCGGAAAAGTCAAGCGAAAGGTTAAAAGTGAAATATCTCCCGCTGACTTGTAACAATGTCAAAATGCTTTATGATTCCATTTTTTTTTGTTTTACCTTCGAAATTTTTTTATTGGTTTCGACTTTGTCGTTTTTTTGTTGTTTATTTTCATGGTTATTGTTTTTACTGTCATGTTGTTGGGCACGAAAAACGAGAGTAGCAAGATGCACAAAAGACGATAAATGCAATAAAAAAGGTTAAATCAGAGGCTGTGAACGATCTAAACGAAGCTTAGATGCACTTATAAAATTTTAAATAAAACGGAAAAGGAGATACAACCACTTTTAACTGATTACAAACATATATATAAAGTGAAGATGTATGTTTTTCCCAGACTCTTTTTTAATTTTTTACTTCATTTATTCCCCGTTCTTTTGAGCTAAGTTTCAGGCTAATTACTTAATAGCATTACTTATTATTTATTTGCTTTTTCCTGCTCTACGATTATTACAAAACCTCCCAAGAAACCCATGTACTTGCCCCCCTCGTTGGCCGCCGCTAAATAATCGAAGACAACATAAAATATATTGACAACGGCGGATCAGTTAACGAATTGCCAGCACAGCCTGCAAACAACAAATTTGGGACATTGGCTGAACCATGGAGTTGACCCGGCAGCCGCAGCAGCCAGACCGCAAGGAGCCCAAAATTAAATCAGTGCTGGGGCCCAGAGCAGGAAGCCGTCTGGCGAGGAGGAAAACTGACGCCCGACCAGAGCTTATCGCCGGTGGGATCGAACTCGGCTTCGGCTCGGGGTGGGCAGCAGACCAGAGATCTCGGGGGAGATCGGGGGAGCGGCCCACATGGCTAGATCTAGCAGAGAAATCATCAAAAAGCTGAAGCCGAAGTTTTGGGGCGTGGCTTAGCCTTGTCAGCACGATCAGGCCTCCAATCTGTGCGCGCGGGCCTTGTGCAATGAGAGCTCGATATAAATGTTATTTTCCGTGTAATAAATTGCATAGAAATCATAAATTTAATCTTTAACGCCCAGCCGTACAGACCAGACGCGTTAATTAAGACGTCACCTAATACGCGCGAGCGAGAGCGGCAGCTCTGACAATATGGCGTTCGATAATCGCTGTGACCACTGCCCAGGCCCCTCCCTCCCTCCCTACCTGCTAAGCTTTCGAAACAATTAATGGCGCCTGGGCAGGGACTCTTCGCACTCTCACATTTGTCAAGTGCAGGCGAAGAAGTCAAAGTCGCGCCCTTGGCCCTGTGGCTCTTGTCCTGGTCACTGAGGAAAATAAAGGAGTTAAATTTTTAAAGGAACTAACTTTATATGTTTTAACTTATTATTTTCTTTATTTTTAAAAGGTTTGTGCTCTAATAATGTTATTTTTAATAACCTTCCGAGCTAAGAATGTGAAAGTAATAAGACATAAGCTTAAATGCAAGTCTTTATATATTTCAATTTCCCATTTGCTTAATTTTTAAACCATTTCTTCTCCTGCCGTTAAGTTGTCATAATAACCTTTAAAATATATTTAAATTACACCAATTTCTCACAGTGTTTACTGGCATATTTTATGTTTGGTTAGCAGACCTTTCCTTCAAAACCCTAGCGTTCCGCGCATGCGCACTCCGCGCACTCATATCCCTTAAGCCTGTGTTTGTTTTTCGAACTCGTGTTTTCGTATTTGTATTTGTATTTGTCCTCGGAGCACGCTCGCGCTCTCCTCTTGATTGATGGCATTCATTTGCCACTCGGACAGGGCTACATTAATATCAACAGCGGCAGTCCCGACCTCGTCCTGCCCCCAGCCACTGCGTTCTCGTCATCCGTGTGCCGCCTTTTCCCACTCCTTCAACTCTTGGGGCGTTACAGTTGCCCCAAAGGGGTGTCTGCACATACATATATTTCCAAGGCTTTGTGTTCTTCACTATTTGCTGGCCAGAGTGTTTGCATAGCCATCAACCAAGATCCCACTCCAGGCAGGGGGAGATTCTGTTGCTCTACCTCTCTCCATTGGATGTGGCAAGCAATATGAAGTCTAATCTTTCTGGAATGCATGCTAGCTTAGCTAGTGAGTTCAAGGGAATTAGGTAGAAAATTACCTAGTTTATAACAAAAATTATAAGGAAAGCGGGAAAGATTTATCAACGAACCTAATTTCACTAGAAAATCTAAGCTACGTGACTATATAATCTTTCCAAGAGAATTGAAATTAACCAAATTTTGGAGTGTTCTTTAAAGACTTTAAAATTCACAAAAGCCAGAAACTTACAAGAAAAACTCTGGGAAAATTTAAGTTACATTTCTTTACTAGTTAAAGATACTTTCAATTACTTTTTTACTTAGGTATCTATAGTTTCTGTGCTTAAATATTTCCAAAAAATTCCCTATAAGCTTAAACTTTTTGGAACTATAATCATCTCTCTAAGATCCACTTCTTCCATCGTTCGGTGGTCTCCAGTCTCCGGTCTCCATCTTCATCTCCGTCTCCGTCTCAGGCCACAATCATTACTCACTCGCACTAATCCCGGCGACTCCATTCCATTGCGCTGCCACCAAGAAAAATCACATGAGCAGCATTTAAAGATTTGGGGCGAGTGGCTCAGTTTTGAGGCAGATGGAAAAGCTGCAACTGCTACGGCAATGGCAACAGCAACGGCAAGAGGCAACTGCAACTGCAACGGCAACTGCGACTGGCGACTGGCGATAAGCAGCTCGGAAAAACTGAGAAGCCGCAATGGCAATTGAGTTGTTGGCCAGCTGGCTCCGAGTCCGACTCCGACTCGGGCTGGAAGGAGCCAACTGCTGATGATGTTGCTCCTTGCTGTTCCTAAGCATGTGCTGGCCGTAATGGCGATGCATTTATTAAAGGCTTTTGTGCGTGCGGGCTGCTCTCACCCGTCTCACCTGCTTAATCCATAAATGGAAATTAATGGTTGGCATAAGTGTGCGCCGGTTTGTGTGAGTGTAGCATCCGCCAGAGCCTCTCAGTTTCTCAGTCTCTCGGCCCGGCTAATGGCTCGGGCTAACGGTATTGCCTGAGTGCCACTGCATTTGCATTTGGGCCTGCAAAAATATTAAGACATAAATGTCATCAACAATGATACCGACAGTGGGGACTGTGGGGTAAAAGGAGACTGCGTAGGAGTCGCCGCACAGTGGGATACCATTCAGGCGACAGAGTCTGTGTTGTAAATTGCTTAAATAATATATAATATAAATAATAGTTATTATAAAAAACCTTATTTGAGAGCTTTATTTAGTGTTAATGTTGATTTTAAAGTACTTGACAAGCTTTACACAATTGGTTTTCTTACCAAATTCTACATTTTATAAAGGGTATCTTTTATTATATACTTTGTTCATAATGTAGTTTATAATATTTAAATGTATACCTTGATACTTTGGCTGGAGATCCAGAAAACATTCCTAAAGTAAGTACAGTGAACTTAGAATTGAAAGTCTAGTAACTAGATCTTATGCTCTATATTCTGCTGTGTTATTATTATAAAAGATAATATAAATAACCTGTTTTTAAATTGAAAACTAATCTAATTAAAATAAAAAGATCTTAGTAATTATATTACCAACTCTATATAAAATAAAAACAAATGCTATATTTTCATTCAACTTATAATAGCTCTTTCTATATACTGTTTAAAATATTGTAAATACTCCCAAGTACCTACAATGTTAAGCCATAAGTGAGGGAAACCGAATAATCAAATCAAAAAAAGCTGCAAACAGATTAACGCCCACAAGGCATGCGGAACCAGGAACGCCAAGGGAGGCGATCCCTTTTCTTGGGTCATTTAGATGGCCGGTCCAAAGTGCATATAAAAAATGATACCACAATTTATGGGCGACATCTAATGGCGTACAGATGCAACTTAGTTGGGGGATTTGCAGCGGCAGCATCTGCTGCATGCAATGCAACTGCATCGGCAGTGAGTCTCATAAAACATAATCAAGTTCACATTCAGAGAGTCTCCTCCAGAGGCCGAGTCTCGGCAAGCCGGGCGACAATGGCGGGCCACATCCTGCCTAGACACCGTCTCTCTCTCTCAGTCTCTCTGGACTTTGTTGCTCCGGCTCTATGCAAGATTAATTTCCAGCCATATTGTCATATTCCACGCTGCAGTTGCAGTTGCAGTTGCAGCTGCTGCTCCGGCCGGCAGGGCATATAAGTTTTATAAGCGTTTTGACTCCATTAGCTCTCGGCGGCAAACTAATTTCCATAACTTTTGCCTCCCTATCGATGCGTTCCGCTGCGAGGGCAATTTATCAGGCCGAAGAAGTGCATCGAGGTGTGTATTAATTGTCATCCATTTGGCATTTGGCAATCGCAATCGATGGCTGCTGCACGCTGCACTCTCCATAAAGGTCGGGGGCGTTGGTCCTGCTCTTGGGCGTGGGAAGTACTGAGTGTGCACCATTTGGAATGCGATCTTAATGGAGGGAATCTAATTGAAAACTCTTTCTCGGCTGGCATCATTAATTGATACTTCAGCGCCGCCGCCGACGGAATGGAGGTTAAGAGAATTGCTCATAAAAGCCATACCAAACCGGTTTGCCCCCCTTTCATTTCCTTCTCTTTGCCAACTAAATTGATTTGAGGGCAATTTATGTAAATTTTACTCTTGTTTTGTTGCCTTGTAACATTTCCATAAGTATTTCGTTTGTTTGCTTGAAACACACTTTTCTTTGGCCCAAGTTCGTGGCCTAAGTCTTTTGTTTGGCCCCCAAAGAGAGAGACCACACACACACACACTCGTCATTGGGAAGGCATTGATTTCATGCTGGCCGAAAACTGAAACAAGCCCGTTAACAATTTGCACAAAAAACATTCCCGAAGCCAGGGAAGTAAACGGAAAAACGAGGGAAATGTAAGGGGAATGGATATGGAAAGGGGGGCAATGGCAACGGCTTCGCGCGCTGCCTGTTCGCATTCAATAAATAAAATGTCAAAACAATAATGAAATGAGTTATGAGCGCGCATCAGTGGTCGCCAGAATCCCAAGCTGGAGCTGAACTGAAGCTGGAGCTGAACTGAAGTCGGAGCTCGACTGCATCTGGCGTCCAGATTGAGGCAGGGCGGCGTGGGCCTCCACAAGGTCCACGTCTCTGGGTTCGGGCAATTTCTGGCCGCTTTTTTATTTATTGATTTCGTGCGTATGCACAATCAGCACACACAGCACACTCACTCGGATGCAGCTCCGGTCCCTGCATTACCTGGATTACAACAGTCGTCAGGAGGCTCGTTTGGCCGGCCCTCGGGCATCCCGCTCCACTCCGACTTCCATTCCGATCTCGTAATGAAATGAAGTGGATTATTCCCGGCCTGCTAACGCCGGCGGAACGCAATCAAAACTTTCGCTGCCAATGCCAAAGTTGCGGAGCCCAAAAAAAAAAGCAATTATTTCGATAAAAATGACCGTTTACTGTCGTTTTGTGGATATTGAGAGCCAATTTATGTGCCCCTCCGCTCAGGTGGGAGGGAAGTTCAGGCCAGTTGAAGGCAAACATGAAGCATAATTTTGTGGAATATATATCCGAATCTTTCTTATTTTTTCTCTTTGCGCCCTAAACTGGGTCAAGGAAGCGAAGCAACTTGCAAAATTAATATTTATGTGTAAATATTTGGAAGTATTTTGTAAGAAGTAACGAGCTAAGTCTTTAATAAATATATGGCAAAAGAAAGTAACAAGTATTTTATTGTTACAAATTAAATCGATATTGAAATTAAGAATTAATATAAAAGGAAAACAGGAGAAGTGTTAATGTATATTTTAATAAGAAGCGTTTAAAGAAAGTAGTTTATTTTAATTTATTTATTAATATTAAAACGGGTCTCAACCTCATGTCTATCAATGTTTTGATTTCATCATGATTTGCGTGGATTATTTGTGACAAAATATTTTTCCTTACATTTTTTACCTTATTTTATAAATGTCCTGCTAAGTTAACATCAAATTAGCAAAACAACTCCTAAAAACTTTAATATTTTCTACAACACTTTTACTTTTAATTATGCTCTAAATATTCGTGAAAGATTTAAAGAAAAGAAAGAAGTAAAAATAACTGAGAATGCGGCGAACAACAAAAAGCAGCAGCCGTCGTTTTCAGTGTTTACTGATTTAATTAATTTCGTTAATACATTCAGTGTTTTTAATTGTGTGATTTAAAGGGCCTTAAATACCAAAAGGAAAAGAAGGATAGATACAAAATCTAGTGTGTAATTTATGTAATATTTTATCCAACCAGAATATTATGAAAAAAAGAAAAAAAAAACATTGATAAAAAATCGGTGAGTAAAAAATTAATTTAATTTTTTATTGCATGCATACCCTTTAACCGAATTTGAAATTGTAGAATTCGTAACTTGTAATACTAGAGACCCATTACAATATTGCCTCGTATCTTTAATAATTCCTTCAGATTTTTATGGTTTTCAAAACAGCTGCGGATCATCGGACATTTCAAGTTTTTATATATATTTTTATTGATAGTTATCGCATAATCAATGGAGCGCCTGGAACAATATTTAGACCCAAATTGATATTCTCAAAAGTTAACGACGAACAATAAAACACTCCGACTTCATAACTATGGCCATAAAAAGTTGATTTGATTTTTGTGTCAATTTTAAGCCGCGTCCGAGACAACGTAGTCATAGTTTTGTTATCGCCGACTCGTGTTTCGGACATCCATTTAACCGATTATTATGTGGTTTTTGGGGGATGATTTATGCGTTTCGAATTTTATGGTGCACTTAAGTGCCGGCCACTTAGCCATTTTCGGCGTTCTTTTTTTTTGTGGGCGATGGGGCGGCAACTCAGCGACAAATAAGGCATAACATTTGAAACGCCCAAGAGCCATAAGTATTTTTTGTTTTTGTTTTTTGGGAAATACGCTCATAATTTTGATACATTTTGCATATGGCCAAGACTCATTTGTAGCCGGGATTTGTAGCTGGAAAAGGTTTTTGCTCGCCAGTATATATCGCCGCTGACCACGCATGCATATATTAACGATGTCGATGCCGTTGTCGATGCTGGTACAGTGTTGCTCTTGCCGGTTTCTGGTTTTCGGGGCCCTAGGGGCCCCCAGATGGAGAGCTGCGTTCTGATCGTGTAAGGCTTATTTGGATCAAGATAAAAATTATGTACGATCAGAAATCAGTTTGACAACAAAATGCTTTATGTGCGCAATTCTTAACGCTGCAATTTAACAAAACGGCACATTAAGCCAGAGGGGCAGGCGCAGGCGCAGGCGGCAGGCGGCAGGGTAACCCACTTTTCTCCGCCGCAACGTCCGCGGCATGCTAATAAGGGCGGCGCATACTTTTCACCCGGGCGAAAGTATATGGAGTTGAATGGCCACCGCCTCCGTCGCTGCCACCTCCACCGCCCCCACGACCGTGATCGTTCATCATAAGCGCTGGGGCCGATCGGAGGCAGCAGCAGCAGCAGCATCTTCACATCTCCTCAGCTCGACATCCCGGCGTTGTCTCGTCTGTCCTACACTGGCAAAAATGTATCCCTTACAATGTATATTGTACAAAAGTCCCAACAAGACATTTAAAAAGTTTTTGGAAATTATGAAATTAATTAATGAAGAAATCCAAAGATCAAAAATGCTAAGATGATAAATCCTTTCTAATCCGTTGTCTTAGTAATCCTCAATATCTATTTAAGTGATGGGGAAATGTGGGAAAATTCGGTTATTAGAAACATTGGAGAATATATAAGAATTTTTTAGTATATATAGGAATATATATTTACATATAGATCTCAAACCCTTGCTTTATATTTCGCCTTGAATTTAAGTTAAGTATTATTCTTTTTGGTTAAAGAAAAGCTTACAAAGAGTTAGCTATTTAAGGTATATTGTTTTTAAAAGTGGGAAAGTCGTTCTAAATTCAAAGTTTATATAAACATTTTATCTCTTATAAAATATTTTCTCAATCAAAATATGTATATATTTCCCACATCTTACTGACTTAAGTTGGTACATATACTTATTTAAATAAAACCAAGTGGTCGCCAGAGTTGATAGAAGTCTATACCATTTAATTGGTGGCTTGAACATTTGATGGACATTCCTTAACTCGCCGCGATTTGTATCTATTTGATCCAGTTAACAAATTAGCTGTCAACGCAATCTATCGTTACACGGAATGCCGAGACAAATACGGTGTTGACTTAGCCAAGGCAAGCGAGTTGCACGAGAACTACTTTCTCCCGAGATAAGCCACCCAGCGCCTTCTCTGTTACTTTTTTTTCTTTCTTTTTCTCTCAGTGAAAGACCTTGTGCTTGGCCTCTGCCTGTCCATATCTGCAACGTCGATCAATGCAAATTTCTGAGCTGATCAAACTGGCCAAGAGCAGAAGCAGCGGCGGCGGTGGCAGCGGCAGCAACCTACGCAGCGGCTCAACAATTATTATTAAATTCGATATAAATAATATTCGCAACCGCGGCTGCGGGACCCGGGCGAGCCCGGGACTCGACAGTCTGCTGATTAATAAAAGACGGCTGCCGTGGCAGAAGTTCCGAGATGGCCCGCGGTGCTTAAAAATTCTGAGGCATCTGTCAAACTGAGCGAAGGTGAAGCGAAGGTGAGCGAAGGTATCGCGCAGGCGCGCAGCAGGATCCAGGCAGGGATTGGCGGAGCTCGAGATGGAGCCGCAGCCGCAGCCGCAGCAGCAGCCGGAGTTTGGGGCACACATTTTGCATACGTGCGTGTATGTGACAGTCGCATAATAACGCTTCAATTAAGCCCAAGCGATTCCCTGACACGATTTTCCTTTGTGGCCCGGCCAAAGGTTCGCTGCACTGCATCCAGATGCATATCAATAAGATCTGACGTCAATTTTGATAAGCGAACGCATATTATTATTGTTATTATTAGCCATCTATATGGTATGTCCCGGCCCCCCTCTTATAATAATCAGCAGCCAGCGGGGCCAGCGTCCCAGGATCGGAGCAGCGGCGTGCGGATCTCGGTGCAGTGCAACGGAGCTGAGCAGAGCGGAGCGGGGCGGAAATCCCTTGGAGCATTTTGTCGGGTAGCGACGGATATCTGGCCGCAATCGACATATGCCAGCGAAAGATGAAATTCCTGGGAGCCTTCACACACACACACACGGACACGGCAAAAATAAAATAAGAATTATGCTTAAATTATGCAAGGCCCAACAATTTACAAAGTGATCGACCCCCAGCCCCCGCGAGTTGAGGTCTTTTACATGGTGAATGGAGCAGCGGAGCCCAGCGACCAGGGATGCATTCTCTGGGAAGGTGGACAGTGTGAGAACGAAGGAAGGGTTCTCCCGGCCATGTTCACAAAATCTTGATAAGATTTTATTACCCAGATTTAATATGAATTTCTACTAGAACATTTTTTCGTAATAAATGTAATTAAAGCACTCTTTAATCAGATATGTTTTGAAAGTTTAAGTAATGTTCCGATAAAGATATAAACAACTGGTCTTTATTTATATATTTAAACTTAATTTATAATGTATTGTTTCTTAGTGAAATAATTTACCCAAAAGGAAGCATTTTTATATTTCGTTTTATTTAATAGTTAAACAAGACTTTTTAAAATTCTTCATTATATAGTTAACATAGGAGTTTGTTGCTTGTGAATTTTTAACTTCTTACCAAGTATGGGACATATTTTACATTTGGAATACATTTATTTTTAACATTAAAAAGGTGATTTTACTAAACCAGAGAAAATATAATTTAGTTTTCTGCAGCAAAAGTTATTTAATAATTATGTTTCTGCAGAATGTCTGCAACTTTTCTTAGGAAATAAAATACGATTGATACGATAAACGATTGGTGTTTTTAAGATAATATTCACTCTAAATAATGATCTATGAATTTTATATATCTATATCATAGATCTATAATATCTGTATAGTGCATCCCTAGATCCGCAGGTCACTTACCTTAACTTCCGCAGTGTCCAATCGATTTGTGGAATAGATAAAACGTTGACGTTTTGATCGATATTTATGATTCCTTCGCATGAATAGCGCTACTCGATCCCCGTCCATCCAGGAATCCAGTGTCCTGGAGGCCCTCTCCCTGATGGACAGAAGCCTGGCGAGAGTGGGAGCAGCGGGAGTGTGGAGTGATTTAGGATTTCATTTGTTAGTTAACACAATTTGTTGCCTGTTGCCAAGCTACCCAACTCCCTCTCTCTCTTTCTCTGCCTTACCGTAAGGGCTCTGGTGCATCCTGATCCGCTGCACTCTCCGAATACATTTGTAGTAATCACGTGTTATCGCCGCATTTGGACATTTTAAAAGGTCATAACTTAAAACCTTATCGGACGGACGCGGGGAGACACACAGCGAGTCGGAGTCGGCGTCGAAGTTCGAGTTTTGGTTTGGGTTTTGAGTTCGAGTGCGACATGCGACATGCAATGCAATCCACTCACTGCACACACACACACACCGCACTGCCACACTCACTCGCTGGGGGACATCCAAAAGTAGCCGAAATTGAGCTGAAGGATAACACGAAATGCCAGCGGAGACAGCGGCGCTCCAGCACGCAAGCTGCGGCCCAGGTGATCAGAGGATGCGGGATGCGGGCCCAGGAGGTGCGGCATGGGGGAATGATGGCGGAGATGAGCGAGCGATCCAGGTGAGGGCCAAGTCAAGTGGCGGCTACAGGGAGGCGGGGCTGGGAGCCGGGGCCACCATTACATTCCATTGAGCGCACTCCGATAATGAGCACCCAGAACCAGACACTCGAAAAATGGGGGGGAAATATATAAATTAACAAATTTTTTAAATGGAAAAAGTTATGCTTAATCTTTTGTTAATTAAATAACGAAAATATGTAATGGAAAATTTGATCAAGTTAATTTTTTTAATTTAATTTAAAGGCTCTTAATTAAATTATACTTGGGTACGAGTTCATACATTTCATTTTTACTTAATACATTTATTTTAATTTCATAAAATGTAGACCCCAACAATTTTTTTAAGTGCATTCACACACACACACCGCCACACCGTCGCAGGACACACTTTCCGCTGAGGTTGGTGTGCGCTAAAAGCGAAATGATAAGCTGACAGCTCTGGAGTAAGTAGGCGACCGACCTTAGTCCTCCTCCGCTTCCGTATCCCCGCCTGACTTCAACTTCGACTTCGACTCCGCCTGGGAGCCGCTTCCTTTCGGCGACGTCGGCATTTTATAATAGCTCCGGGGGGGCGCAGCCGGCCAAATGGCCAATGAATCTCTCTGACTCCGACTCCGACTCTGACTCTGGAATTGCGACCGTAGATGACTCAGAAACACAGACCGGCGAATTGGATTCGCATTAGAGAGTAATTCCCGAAACGCTTCCAAGGAGCCGCCATGAGAAGGTCTCCTTCATTCAAGCCGGATTTTGTGGTTTAATGTTTAATTCTAAATTGATTTGGATTTTATTTTTGGGAATTTAAGAAAGAGCGCAGGCTATCAAGGGGATATTTCCATTAAAATAAATATTTATAGGTTTATTAAATTAAATGAAATATTATGGAGATAATAAACTGAGCTTTTTAATTATTATTAATACGAATTTTTTTGTAGAACATAAATTCTTAATATATTTTTAACGGTAATTGGGATATTTAAAGTTCTGTTAAAGGAAAATCATAAGTGAAAGGAGAAGGAAAGAGTAAGCAGGATGTTACTTATATTTAACAGTATCTTAAAGTTCTAAATTATATATGACTGTACAAAAATAATGGAATTCCAAAGATGTAACTTATATTAATGCTCCAAAAAGGATTTCGTTACGAATGCCTAATTTTAATGTTCAATAAAAACGCTTTCCAGCGTTTCTTTTCCAAATGCCACTCAAAGTAATACCCGAAGAGATCCTTACTGGCGGCAGGCTATCCGGCCAGACATCTGCTCCAGTCCCTGATACCGATATCCGACTTTCACCGGCGGCAACTCAAGTCCTTTCCCTTGGATCGATGAGCCGTGTAAATGGGATTCCACGCTTCGAAGCGATAGTTCAGGAATGCCTCCTGGCTCGGATATCAAAGTAATTACGTTCCAAAAGAGAGGAGGAGAAATGGCTCTTCATTGTTACCAATTTTTATGGAGAAATGAGATACCCAAGGGTACGATCCACGATCCGATTATCATCTAGTTCTCCCCCGACCAGCCGGCCTTTGTGTGTGTGTGTGTTGACATTCCCCGCTTTTCCCATTTTAACATTTTACCATTTCTTGCGACAATTTCTACGAAAACTCAATGCAAACACAAACATATCGTCCCTAGATGATGCCTAAACACTCCCATTCAATGACAAACCCTAAATTTACGACAATGCCCAATCGAGCCAGCAGGTAGGGACAACTCAGGTGAATGGGCCATGGAAGGGGTGCCTCCGGCGGCCGGGGCAGATGGCTATCGGACCGCAGTCGGAGTCGGCACAGATGACTCATCAAATTAGCGTCCAGGGCGCGGGCGATAAGCGTCCATGCGAAGGATTAGAGGGCAGAGGATGAGCGGAGAAGAGTTCGATTGGGTCGGGGAAAATGTGCTCATATCACTTTACAAACAGTCGCGGCCACTCGAGACAGCCATATTGTTCTTGCAACGGCTGGGAAAGCGGAAAATTCCCAAATCCAGGACCACCCTTGCTAGCTGGGGAGACATTGTCAGGCGATTATTAATTGCCAGAGATTTGTGCTTACTTAATTGGGTTCCCATCGTGGCTTGAGTTATGCCATTGTTATGGCTGTCTTCTTGGATTTTAGCTGAGATTTTAATGGACTTTAAGTCAAGGATAACATGATTATAATATTAAGAGGTTTCAATAGATTAGAAAAGAAATGTTAAATAATGGTATAAGAAGGGGAGATATTAAGGGTGACTTTGAGTAAAAAATGGTAACATAAAAAGGCTGTTTAAAACAAAACTTTTTAGGGGAAATAAATACTTAATAATTATGATAACTTAACAATTTTTTACACTTTCGGGATTACTATTACTTTTTTTGTATTTAAATGTTATTTTACTTACAAAATTCTTTCTGTAATCCAAAGATTACTCTTCAAAACAATCTCATTTTATCAAACAATTAAAACCAAAGTCAAGTATGCTTTTGGCCCATTAAATTGGTCACTGATTTGTGCCAACATTTTTCTCCTCTTTACCAAGATTCTTGTGTTTGTGTGTGTTTACAGTTACGGCTCGCAATTATCCGTTCAATTTGCACAGGAAGCTTTTGTCGCGCAGTCGCGACTGCGATAATCCGACAGCAAAATATGCGAACGTTAATTACGCTTTTGGCGAGGCTCTTACGCACTGGCGATGCCGATGCCGATGCATCTGATGGCCCATGCAGATGATGCAGATGCATCCCATACCGAGAGCCACTTGCTCGGGAGTCTGCGGCAGTTGGTAGCTGACAACGATGCCTGACGGCAGATAATGCTGATCGCATGAATGATGGAATCGAAGCCGGAGCCCCAATGGCAGCGGATGGCGGGGAATACGAGTTCTGTGATCGATTAGGGAGCCAATCCAGAATGCAGAACCCCGAGCACAGCTTGATTGAAAGCTTGCAAATTGTCTGAGGCATCCGAGAGATCTCTCCGGAGCGCAACGAAATGGATGCACTTATGGTCCCGGTCAGTGTCGGTGTCCGTGTCGGTGTCATTGGCCCGGCCATAGGCGGCCAGCCACCCAGGTGGATAGTTCAGCTTGGAGCAGATCGGGATCGGATGCCACAGTTGCCCCCTCACTGCGCAGGCGTCCATTTGTCTTGACCCCGCTGCATGCGCTGCATGCGGCGTTACTTTCGTTTCTGATTAATTTGAGCTAATTTGTTAAGTAATAACCAGGCACCGTGAAGGGACGACTACGGTAGGGTACACACCAAACGAAGTTGTAAAAATAATATAAAAACAGTTTGAAACAAATCCTCGTGCTCCTCATTGGGTCCCCGGCGATTTATTAACACTTTGCCGCCGCCGCAGCCGCTGCGATCCGATCGTGTCCGTGTGCCCTTTGCGTAGGAGCCAAAGGGTCCAAAGTAGGGCGCCAAATTGTGCACGTCCCAGGCTGCGGGTTACTCCCTGGTCTCCCTGGATTCCCAGTTGAGTTGAGCGGTTCCCTCACTCCCCAAAATCGATTCCATCTCGAACCTCTGGCGGAGTGCAGTTAAGCGGGTTTAGTATTTCGATTATTGACTGCCAAGAGCAGCGGGTGGCGGACCATGTTGGTCGTCTTTAGGTGGAAATAAAGATGGAAATGGACTCGGTCCCAGAGAGTCCCTGCTTAATTGACAGAGCACCCAAGCAGGTCGCAGCGAACAGAGATGTGAGAGCCAATTGATGGGCCCAAAAAGCAGATGGAGATGGAGGTGGAGATGGAGGTGGAGTTGGAGTAGGAGTTGGAGGTGGACTTGAAGTTGGAGGCTGGAGAAATCTCTCCTTTGTGGATTATCCCCTGTGTAGTTGTAGATTCCCTTGAAGCATGTTACAGGCGATTAAGTCTAACGTCTAAAAGGTGTTCCCTTTGGTTTTTTAGTTTGTAAGAAGCTCTTATAAAATTGTTTCTTACTTTGAGTTATGGCATGGAGTTTTTAAGATCTCAATCTTTTTAAAACATGCCAAGTTTTTCATTTATTAATAGATGCTTACATAATATAATATAATTTATGATATTATAAATATTTTCTATAACAAAGCGTAAGCTTAGAGTGTTTCCAAGTCTTACTTGATCACCAACTCCATCACTTTTGATATCTAGCGCCATATTAGTGTCAATTAATTAATGTAAAACAAGATAAATGCGGAACAAGGATGGGAAAAAGGGCAGCCGTTTCCCGGAGTACTCCTTGTCCATGTCCAATTCCTAATTCACATGTCACGTTCGTGTTCGTTCACGTTGAAGCTGCTGCTGCTGCAGTTTTTCGGTTCCTGGCTGGAGATTTGCGATAAACCGCGAGAACATGGTTACAAGACGCTCGGCCAGAGTCGGACCTGGGACTGGGACTGAGGCCGGCCAAGATGGAGCTGCAGATGGTAAACAAAGACGAGTAGCACACTGACTGATCGGAGCGGTTTACACTCATAAAATTAAATCAACAACAATTTTATAATTTGGCGCATTAAATCAACTGTGGGCCGAGCCCAATAACCATCTCCAACTCCATCTCCATCTCCATCTAGGAGCCATCCGCAGCCAGTAGTCGGAGAAAGAGAGTCAGTGGCGGGAAACCGACCACGTAGCACATAATCGGGCGCGTGCAATCTTAATGGATAAATTATTGGGAGACGAGAGGCGGCGGCCAGCCCCGGACTCCCGGTCCAGAGTCTTCCTCGGTCTGGGTTTCGGTTTCAGCCTAACGACAATTGCCGGTGTGTGCCCTCGTTATGTCATAATCGCATCTTAAGTTAACGGGCTGCGTAATATAATAATCATTTATTAATTTGCCAAGTAGCAGGTGCCAAGACGCCGCGTCTCCGATCGCGTACGTGCCACAAGTCGCCGGGGCCAAGACTATAAATTGTATGTTTGCTTAGGGCTCGTGAGGAAAACCGATCAAGGACAAAGCCTTGCCTAGTTTGGCTTAGAATTGGATAATTGCTGTCCTTGAATGGGTTAAGGAAGCACTCATTTAAAAACCATTAAACAAATGGTGAGGAGGGTTTTTAACATTAAACCTTTGTAAGCTCATAATTATATGTAACTTTTGAAATCTAAACTGAGATCAATATTAAGATATTATATTAAGTATTAATAATACAATTTAAGCTCTATTAACGCATTATTTAATGCCTAGATAAGCTAAACCATTTATTTCTTACAAGATTGCTGTGGTAATACCCCCCAATTAAGGCAAATTAACCAATCCTAGATATGTTTCCTCCTTCCCCGAAGTGCATTCCACTCGCAAAGATCGAAGATGCACTCCTGGTCCCCAGGTTGCCTGTCAATTGGAACCAGGAACCAGCCCGGCTTCTGGCAGAAACGAGAGAGTCGCGCCCAGCAATTAACACCCGCGAATCTGTGCGGCTTCCAGCACGCCCTCGACTTTTATTTGCCCAAATGGATAACCTCGAATTTGGCGAGGCCTTTTATTGCCATATCCCCCTTCCTGGGCCCCCTGGCCAGGTGCCGCATCCTCTCGCCTGTGGAGCCCATCGCATGTTGTTCCACTTAATGACACAGAGAACTCAGCATTTCGATTTCGTTTGTGGGTTTGCTCTGTTATTTCGTTTGCCGTCGTTTTGCCGGCTTTTTTCGCAGATCTCAACATCGGCCTCCGCCTCGGTTATTGGGGCATTTAACGCCTTTAATGCGCTGCTCAGTCCGAAAATTGCCATTTCCATTTCACCCAAATGAGGTGTTTCAAATGATTCGTTTGCATTGCCGGTGCCCCGTCTTCAATTAGCCGCACGCAATCTGTGGAGTCAGGTGTCAGATGACCGACCGCCCCCCTTAAATGGCAACCAAAAAATTGCCTTTTCATTCCACGATTTTCATTGAGGAATTGCGATGAACTCGCAGATAAATTTTTATGTACAAAAAGAAAAGGGAAAGTAGTTCGTTTGGCTTTGGAAGGGGTTCAAGAGAAATGGTTGTAACTGATTAAATGTTGATTTATTTAACAGGCTAAAGATAGCTTTTTGGGAACATGAAAGATTATCTGCTGGGGAATTAATAAAAATTTATTATAGTGTGGTGAATGTATACTTTACTCTATATATATATACTTTTCACTTCAATAGTGTTTAATCTTTTACGGGAGATTAACTTATAGTTTGGAAGTTTGAAGGTTGGAAGGTACTTAGAGAAATATGAAAAATAAAACCAAGTATTTTATGAGAACTTAAAGGAAGGAATAGTTATGGTTCTACGAAAATAGATTCCTTTTCATGTTTTTAAAATCTATTTTCCTTTAAATCTCTCATTAAAATCATGCTTAATCGAATCTTCAGAGAATTTTAATACTTGTAATCAATTAACAAAATTACAGTAGCAAATGTTTAATATCCCCAACTATATACACCAGTTACAAGTATCATTTTCACTGAGTTCCGAACAGATTAAGGCGGTCCCAAAAAGACCTCTTCTTGCCCCATTGCAGCATCCTTAAAGCCGGCTTTGGGAGCTTAATTAATTACCTCAACTTATTTGACTGCCATGAGCCGAGGTAACTATAAATAATAAAAGATTTTTAATAAATCATTTGGCGCACTGCAAGCGAGGACATGGACATGGTCTTCGACATGGACAATCGAGTGCACTCTGCCCGATCGGTGTCCTCCTGCTCCGCCCCCCTGTCCAAGTCCAAGAGCCAAGTCGAAGGCTAGTGCTTTGCATGCGTTTGATAAGCGGACATGAGCTGCAAGGAAAATAGCTTAATACGCGCAACCAGCTGGCTTTGCATCCACCAGATACATATATGTATATAGTGCAACGTGTGGGGACATCGAGGCAGCTGGAGCGGGCGGAGGTGGCCGAAGCTGCTGGTTTGGTATTTATAGTCGAAAAAATGGCCCAAAGGCCGAAATACTCGTACGCAAAAATAAATATCGAAGGAAGTACCGGGCTTCTCCTTCGATCACCTTTCTCGGTTCGACCAATCGAAGGCTCATCTAGTCCGGAGCACGCACGATTTGTACACTGAGGGGATAAATTGGGTTTAGATTGGAATAATTATGACAATATTTAAAATTTTTATTTATATTTTTTACTCTTTAATTAAAAAGAGAGCGGTATTTCGATTTTTGAGTACTAATCCTCAACTATTTAGTTAGGAGAGTTAGTGTTTTGTTTTCACAAAAATAATGAACCAAATAAGGGATAAATATTTCATTTCTCTCAAATTTATTTACCCATAGATATTTCCCTCAGTGTACAGAGCTAAAAGACCCTAGACGCAGCTCGTAATTACGAACGTGGAAGGCCGCGATATTGGAAAATTCGCTTAACAAGCCAATAGACTGAGTTATGACGGAGCTGCCCGTCTCCTGCTCGGCGGCATCTCTGCTCTTTACTCGCCCTGCTCCTGTGTTCATTCGCCTTGAGATGTCGCTGCCAGAGCTTTCCCCACCGATTTTTCCCTTCCCCTACCGCGGCTGCTGCTGCTGCTGCTGCTGCTTTCCACGGCCTGCCAGATGGGGCAGCTGTGGCAGCCTCCAACGGCAGCAATTTGTTCTCGTTGTCGACTTTGCATGTCGCTGCCTGGTTGGCTGTCTGTCAGTTTGCTTGTTTTGCATGCCATCCCCAGTGGATGTGGCCCTCCTGCCTGCCACCCTGTTTAGCTGCTGCTCCTCCTCCTCCTCCTCCTGTCCCGCGGAGTTCCCGGAAACCCATTCCGGCTTAGCCCTCTTGCGATTCGGTTCTATGTAAGTCTGCTGACAAAAACAATGTCAAGAGACCAGACGCCGCCGCCCTCTTGCCACTTCCGCCCGGTTTGGCTCCTCCTCCTCCTCGTGGCCGCTGGTCAAGCCCAAAGGTTCGCACTGGTGGCTAACCAGATAGATTATCTCGCTGTTGCCGCTGTTCCATCGAGTAATTACACATTTCCCTAATTGAGCTGAAATTACCGCGGGAACTCGACGGCTGCCAGGCAGAAAATGGTTACTTGAAAAGGGAGAATCGGAAGTTCACCTGGCCATTGGGGGAACTCTTCATATATTATATACATATACCATTTATTTAAAGGGTTTCTTAATAAGAGTTAAAGATTAAGCTAGTATTTATTTATTGTTCAACTTATTTCAAAACTAAAATAGTATATATTCCACCTTCGTAGACCGTTCCCATAGACCCTCAAAAGCCCCCTTCACACACCATTGAATATTTTCCCAATTAACCCCTGGACAATTCGTGAATTTTGTTAACTATTTGGCATTGTTGGGATCTCGTACCGGAGGCTGGACGAGGGAGTTGCGCCAAGGCAAACATTTGCAAATGTCATAATTACATGAGATTTGATTAAATTTTTGTCGCGCCAGCAAAAAAAAAAGTGAATGTCATTTGCAAATCAAGCGGGCTTTTCAGGCTTTTATTTTGGTTTTTATTTTTCGTGCCTGGCATTTTTTGGCGACACCAAATCACATTTACATTCACCTGACGACGACGACGACGACGACGAGAATCGACACAAATGAGTCGCACCTGTTGCCGTGAGTCGAGTGAGTGTGTGCGAGTGTGTGCAACATGCGGCGCATGATTAATGTGCCAAATTGCAAATTGCAGTGCGGCGTTTAACTGTCAATCAAGGCAGCTCCAAAATCCGCAATGGAAGTCGTGGCAAGACCTCCACAAACGTGCGACAGTTCGCCATGTTCGTACATGCGATATATAGTATAAATATATGTAGTTGGAGGAATCGGTATATATCAGATCATAAACTGGCCTACGAATAAAAAACTGTTGTTCTGCCACAGGCCTTGCTATATGCCAGTTAATATTAGAAACAAGATAATTGAATAATTAAATAATGCCACCAATTAAAAAATATAAACTGTAAAGGTGATGTTAACACCTGAGGTAGAGTTTTGTTAAAGTAATAACAAGGTAATGAAAAGTAGCTAAAAAGTAGGTTTCAAAATATATAAAATATGTAAATATATCTACAGATCTCTAAGTATCCCTGTCATCTTAAAAATATAAATTAACTCTCATCTATAAATCAAGAGAGCTTTATATTAGAGTCTCTGAAAAGAGGAAGTCTCTTCAAGGGAGGAACTTCGAGTGCGGGAAGCAGGCTTAACATTTACTGATCCTCCGATAGCCCGTCATCCTGTAGCTCCAACCACAACCCACAACGGTGGCTCTTACAGAGAGGACACACCTTTGGCTGGCAGCGGCAATCAAAGAAAATGAATTTCTGAATTTCATTAGCGAAAGGCAAAGGTGGTAAGATGGCGACAAAATGCGAGCGACCGCATTCGGCATTATCTTTGCGGTTGTCTGGGATCTCAGAGGATGGGATCAGTCCAAGCCCAAGTCGGAGGTTGAAGCGTTTACCTCAATTTGTGGTTTAGAGGCACTTGGGATCAATCGAGTGGGGGCTCTCTTTCGGAGCTTTATGAAAACCAAAACCCCGGCTGACAGCTGCGCTGACAGTTGCATTTGAATGTAGCCAAGCGGCAGCTACTGGAAATTACAATTCACAATTAATTGAGCTACATTATCAATCAGCATAAGCCGATTCCTAGCTCAAACTGAAGACCAAACCCAAAACAATCAAAAGCGCAGCTGTCACACCTCCATCAAGAGGTG
Organism: Drosophila seguyi; assembly: GCA_008042675.1. NCBI lineage: Eukaryota > Metazoa > Arthropoda > Insecta > Diptera > Drosophilidae > Drosophila > Drosophila seguyi. The sequence continues at coordinate 20,790 of VNJU01003231.1, forward strand.
AGCTCAGTGCGGGGGCGGGGAGAGTGGGTTCTCGGGGGGATCATGATGATCGGCTTTCCGCTGGGATGTGACTGAATGTGACTCATCAGGGACCGATTCCTGTGGGATTGTCAACCGAATGGTTCATTAATTTGCTTCAATGATTCCACGCATCGGATAAATCATATTTCAAGTGAGATTTCCAAAGAAGTTTGTCTCGAATCAATTAACTCTTTTTTTTGGCTTTGGCCTGGCCTAGGCCTGAGAAACTGGTTCGGTGATTTTGGGGGATTTGAAGAGAGTAGGGGGGGATGCACTCGGCGGACACACCCCGACATGCTCCAAAAAAGTTCCTTAACCTGTAAAAAACATTGGGGGCCGGCGATCGGCGATCACTAGATCGCTTAATAAGCAGCCTAGCTGTCTGCTCTTCGGAACGGACCCCGAGTCCCACTCCTTTTGCACCATCCTGTTGTTGTGTTTTGAAGCGCGAGCTCTCCTTTGTGGCAGCTCCGACAGTGCAGATAGGGAAAATAGATGAGGTTTTTGAAATAAATTATATGAGATGTCTAAAAAATATCTGAAATGTGAGATAGCTAGTTCCTTGAGGTTCCTTTTTAATGCTAAAGATTCTTTTGAATGATTATCTAAGTTCCTTTTATTAATCATCATTTTCATTATGATATAGATACTTATTCACCCGTTTCTCTCAGTGTCTGCGGCACTGGAATCTGCACCGTTTTAAGCATAAATCGCCGCAGGGCATGCGCCCGATATGCGTTCAACTCACTGAACTTGCCACGACTCCTGTCCCAGCCCCAGCGACCCCTCATCCCCTTGTGCTTCCGATGCTCCTGCTGCTGCTGGTGCTGCTCCTGCTGGAGCTGAAGCTGAAGCTGGAGCTGGAGCTGGAACTGAAGCTGCTCCACCTACTTCAACTCCGACATCTCGACTGTTACAGTTTCGCGCTGCGAGTTGCGAGCTGCGAGTTGCCCGCCGACTGGCAAACATATATATTATTTAAATTTTTAAACGATTGATCGTCCTCCGCCCTGAGTGTGTGCCTGGATCGTCCGCCTCCTTCTTCCTTTTCTTCCTTCTTCTTCTTCTGCTGCTGGTGCTCCTCCTCCTTCCCCGTCCAGATACTCTTGCTCCTCCTGCTCGTGATAGTTTGAGTTATTTAGAGCTGGCTGCTTTATTGCTCGGCCAGCATCCCCTCTCCAGGCTGAGGGCGTGTTCGTGGTCCACAGTCCAGTGCTCCGTTCGCCATACTCCACCGGAGTGCGTTCTTTGTGGCTTATAACAAAATGATTATGTTTTGCATATTGAGTGAAATTTGCATAAATGAGGAGACCAGGCCAGGCAGCAAGAGGCTAAAACCAACTAAGAAACGCTCGTTGGTATCCCAGGCAACAGCATCCAAATTATATCCTCATCTCTCTTTCTCCGCGCAAAGGAAATCTGAATATTTGAGTTAACTGCACTCAAATTATGGCCCCGATATCGAAGGCGGTGGGGGGAGTGGGAGTATCGATTGAATAAGTAATCCCTGATGGGAAAAGGAAAGTGAGGCCATAAAGTGGAAGGCAATGGTTTAATCGAGCAATCAAAGGGGATCGGAAAGGAACTTAAATGTTTGGTAATTGAAGAGGGAGAATAAGAGAATGAATTTTAAAATAATTGTAAATATATCTTTCTATCTTTTAACTTTAAATTCAGTGTTAAATTATGCTAAACATTTCGCCATCTAAAAACTTAGTTTCCACTTTACAAACCCCTTTTTCTTATTCAAAAGTTAATGGAAAAATTTGTTGCATGTGTCAATTCCAAAAAAAGAAGGGTTCTCGGGGGGATCTCTGCCTTCTTTTTATTTACCCACGCTCATTTATCGCTTAGAATAACAATCATTAACATAAGAACAGAGTCACTTCCTTGGAACGTTAGCAACTTCTCTCTCTCTCCCTCTCTTTGTGGCCTTTCACGTGTGATCGCTAAAGAAATTAAAATTGAAAATTCCTTTATTTCAATATTTTGACAGTGACTTGGCAGCGCCTCGTTAAGAAAAAACAAAATAAACTCCAGTTCGAGTTCGGGGGCCCCGAGAAATGGTCAGCCGACCACGAAACGAAACACTGTTTTTTTTTCTTTTTCCAGTTGTCTTTGCAACGACCTACCGCCCTCCACTCTCAGGGTTCCCCTCGATCCCCTCCTCGGTCGGTGATCTCGCCAGTCCGGTCATAAAATGTGCCAAGTGCCAAGTGACCGCGTTGAGTGCCTGAACTTGTTACAGTTTCTTTCACTCTAGACTTTCTTTGCCACACAATTCTGTTCCGAGAGGTATGTGCTTTCAGTATCTAGAGACTAAAAACCATTATTGGCCATTGGCTTTGAATAGAGGAAGGCGACAATTGCCATGCGACAATGCAAATTGTCGATAAGTGCACTCGACTCTCATATAAATTAATATTAATTATGCCACTGATTAGCCAAGCTCACATTCCACTCGGACAAATAAGCCCACTAAAGCGATATATATGCATATATGCCCGGCTACTGAATCCAGTTCGATCGCGGCAAATATATTTCGGTGTAAATCATTTGAATGCTTCGAAGGCGCCGATTGAGTTAATGTGTTTGAATAAAAGCTAATGGAGTTGGTTAGGTTTTGAGTGGCTGTTAAATACACTATAAATTGTTGGGTACTTATTTATATTATTTTTCACAAGTATAAGCTATACAATGTGTGAAAAATACTGCAAAATTTAAAGTAAAAATATTCTTTTAAAAATCATTTATAAAAAATGGATAGTAAAAGCTCGGTGTTGCCCTGCCCAGCACTTGAGATACTCTCTGCCTTCTCAGCTCTCCCCGCTGACTGTGCGATTTAACTTGTAAGTTTTCTTGTCCAACTAAATGCCTCGGTCGTCTGGTCCGAGTCTGTATCCAAATCGAAATCCAAATTCAAATCGAAATCCCCATTCGCAGTTAGAGCCGAGGCCAAGCTGTCCGTCTTTGGATGCAGTTCGCATTCATTCAATTGCCTTTGACAGGCGTTTGGCCATAAAAATTATGCCACAACAGCCAACAGCTCGGACTGCGAATTAGCATTTGCATTTGCTGAACATTGGCTCAAATTTATGACAACTTATCGGCCGGCATTTGACCAGATCCAGATCCAGATGCAAATCCACAGCCGTACTACAGATGCTGGGATTCAAGAGGCAGACGCTCGTGGGCGATGCTGGCGACATTTCGCTTTCGTTCGCCATTAGAATATGGAAATGGAAAAGTGCTCTTGGTATAAAAATAGATCGGAGCTGGAAATGTGGCGCCGTTAGCGAGAGATCTATGTCTGACCCGTGCGCACGAGTTCGGTTTCGCTTACAGAGAAAAAATAAGTCTCAACTGGGAACTGGGGAAAAACAAAGGCAAGAGTTGGGATGAGTTTCCCCCTTGGGCCAGACAGCCAGAAATTTGTCAAAGTCGATTTCAAAGAAGTTTGTCAAAAGCGGATGCAAGTGAAATCGATACCAGCGCGTCTTTGTCAGGCCACAAAAATAATAAAAATGAATTATTACAATGGGTAGTAGAGGACGGCGAACGGATGGTGTGAAAAGGTCGTCGTGCCATTTGGAGAATGGCTTTTAACAGAGCAGCTTTTAGGATGCAAACTGAGGCTTAGGGAAAGGCAGGAGGACAGGCTGCATTTCAGACGATTTGCCCGACTTTTCAGATATCCGATGGCGATGTTTTAACAGCTCGTTAGCTTGAGACTCTTTGTTAGCAGCAGTCAGAGCTTCGATTGCGACTCAGCGGGAACATAAAAACGCAAACGTAAAAGAGTACTAATCATTTTTATTGAACATATACGCTTTAATGTGTGTTTTTTAAACCTGCTTAATGCTCATGTCTCTTTGAAATTTGTTACTAAATGTGTTAAGGGGTTTTTTGAGTTCAATGAGAAAGGAATCATAAAGGGTTTAGTGGGTGTTAATTAACCAGCAATTTATTATAAATAAATCAAATGAGAAATAAGCAACAAATTAGATTTAAGTAGAGAAAGAAAAGCTATATTTTTCTCTTTAAGAGTCATAACTTGTTTAAAATAATTTCTCATAATACACGATATATTTTATTTTGGGAAGACTTTAACTTTATGGCTTTAGGTGTGTAATTTCCCCTTTAATTTCCTTGGCTTTTTCCTGGCTTCTCCTGCTGCATTCCCAGACAATCTCCTGCCGTGGAACTGTCGCCACTCTCCCTTAGCCGCTGGCCAATCCAAGACCTCGACCCGAACGTTCATCTAATCTGTTTGGTGTTAAGTCCAGGGGAGCATGTGTAATTCGATTGTTTACAAGCGACTGAATGCAAAATGCAAAATGCAGGATGCCCAACCGGCCAGGGAGCCAGCGAATTGAATTAAATATTAAATGGAAGCCAAAGTGGCATGTGCTCGGGTGAAATTTCCTTGGCTTGGTGCAGTGGGAGGAGGGATCTGTCAATCTATCAGTTTATTAAATAGGGCCCCGCCCGCAATGCCCGTCGCCGTCTCCTGGGAATTGTGTCGCTTCCCCCGGACGATGATGGAGGCGTCGTCTGGGTTGTCCTGGTAGATGCGTTTCACTCATATCCGGTTAAGAATTCACACCTCAGATCCAGAAGGGTTCCTCCTAAAGGGGTTCATCCGAAGGGGGGAGCTGCACCCTCTCTCTTTCTCTCTCTATCTCTCAGCCGCCTTTGCTTTCCTTATCCAGTTGCTGGTTTGCTGTTGGCGTATTAAGTTTCAGGTCCAAGAAAAGAAGACAAGAAAGAGTGAGTGAGAGAGAGCGGCTGGAAAGAGAGGGGCTATGCGGGGTGGGGCTTCAGTAAATGCCAGAAATCTTGCAGATTCGTGGCGTAAAATTATGAAAATTATGTCTGACACATCCTGCTGTCTGCTTAAGGTCTTTGTTTATCCTGGCTGAGCGGCAAAAAAGGAAGCGCCTCCAACACTCCAAACATGCCACAGACAGGTAATAGCGACAGCAACAGGAATAACAACAACAACAACACCAATGGAACCGGTGTTATTTGCATAAGTTGCTCGTGTCTCCGATTCCTTTATGCGACAAAGTTCGTTGCTTAAGTCTTTCGTTTTCTGAATTTTTGCGGCAGCAACGAAGGAAGTTTTGCTCGCTGCCTTGTTGTTGGACAATTGAAAGTGAGATGAAGTGAGAACTTGACAGGGACAGTATGAAATACGATGTAGATCTTGTACTTAAACAATTTATGCAATTTTTTATATAATTTAGACTGTAAAGAATCTGTGTTAAAAGAGCGAAACTTCGCAAGAGTATGCTAAAAATTTAGTTAAACTCTTGAATAATAAATTACTTAAGAGTATAAATAATATTTTGATATTCAAGTTTACCTTTTCTGCTTAAAATTACTTTGAAAATCAACTTTCTTTGTCTTTATTTTGGCAACCTCTTCAAATTCGCTTCAAGTCACCTTTGGAATACAACATTTTGCGATCAATTATTCAGTTGGCAATTCATCTTCATCAATTCTATACAAATTTGCCATCATGGCAACACATTTTTTGTTTTTTTTTTTCCGTATGCCAAAACCGCATGTTTCAGGGTCGCTTTTAATCTATCAGATGACCGATCCCCGGCGATCGCCGATTCATTTACTGCGCCCAGTTTGCCGTTTTTGGCCTTGCTTGGGTCACCGCAGCTAATTGAGTCATAGTCTCAGACACAGGGACGGGAAGGGAACTCAAAGCCGAACCAAAGTCAGCGGGAGGAACTCAAACACACAAATTAAGCCCAATAAAGGATTCGCGTTAGCCTGGAACAGAGAGTCCAGGCGAAAATTTTAGAATCACTAAGAGAGCGGCCACAAATAAAATCCATTAGGTGGCAGGTACCACGAACATGTCGTGCGAGGATAGCATGCCCCATCATGGTCTGGGAATCTGGCCTGGCTCTCCGCTCAGATTTGTCATTGTTAGAGACGGGTTTTCGGATATTCAAAGCTCGGGCTGTGGCCTGGGTTGGGCAGCTGTATCTGAAGCTGTATCTGTCGGTGTGTGGGTGCTTTATGGCCAAAGTGTCGCTAATTCCTGGAATCCCGACTCAAGGTTAAGCCCATTCATAAGGCACTGGGCGAAACTGGCTCTCTTGAGGAGCGCAGGCACTGAAACTGGCTTTGGATATGGATGTGTGGATGTGGATGTGGATCACACATTTATGGCCATCAAACGGGCCGCCCAGCCAGGGACCACCCACTGGAAAGGCCTGATCCGGAGCTAAAGTTGCAGTTTGCAGTTGCAATCGGCATCAAAAGTGTTGCAATGAGGCATTTACAATAGCAAACGAGTTAATTACCACTGCAGCGGCCCCGACACATGCCTCGACCTTATAGAGGAGCCCAGCCAGCGCCTGTCCAGCCATCATCGGGGGCCACATGGAGCACATGGCGTTGCAGCTCTGCCAATCTGCCGCATTGATCGAGCAACCGATCTGCGATTGCGTTCGGACCTCTTCCCAGCCTTATTTTTATTTCGCTTTATTTTCGCCTTATTTCACTTTGTTGCTGTTGTTTTCTTGCGCCTGCGCGTGTTCAAATTGTCCAAAGCGTAACAATTTAATATCGTTGTGCCAGTGCCAGGCCAGAGCCAGAGTCGGAGTCAGAGCCAGTGCGAGTGCCAAGTGAGTGCCGGTGAGGAAGCAGCGGCGAACGGCATCTGCATCTGCATAGTCAGTGCCAAGCTGCCGGGGCAAGGAGTCACTGGGAAAAATATTCAAGAAATTTTTAAGACTAAGAATTAATAAAATAATAAGACAAATATTAAATGAAATAATTACCTGATTAATAAAAAATAAAAAAGATCGAGTTACCTCTGATTGCGAACATTATTAGAAATGTAGTTAAACCTTCTCTTATGTCATTGCAAATATGTAATAATAAAATATAAATTATCACAAGATCTTACCAAGAGTGTGTTAAAAAATAAGATCTTCCATATTTTCTAAAATGTATAATACATTATTAAATATAAATTTATGTACTTTATTAAAATTTATAAGAAATAGTTCGATTCTAGTTGTAGTTTGCCATCGGAAAACATTCTTAGAAACCAATCCCAAAAAGGTAAGCCTTGTCTTAGGAAATCATAAGAAAATCTTGCATATATTTCTAGAAAATATATATTATTTAAACTATAAAGAATATACATTACATTTAATAATATTCAGTAGTTTCTTTCCAAGTGTAGATGCACATTAACTGGCGGCTGCATCTTGTTGCTGCCACCGCTCTGCCACTTGCTCGGTTCGCTGCGGTTCCGCGGCAGCTTGTTTAACGTATCCGCATACGTATTTCGTATTTTATTTAATTGATTTTTCTGCACCGCACATGCATTGGCCATTAATTCATTTATTTATTTAGCGCTCGCCTTCGACACCGGGGCACTTGCAAGGCGCGATGGTGGATGGAGGATGGTGTATGGAGGATGGAGGACGACTCTCGGTGGATTGTCGATGAATTAATCGTGCTTAACACCATTCCTGGCATTTTGTGGCAGTGCCACAGCTCCTAGAACAGATAGCAGTACAGAACAGATGGGGCACAGAGAGAGAGAGAGGGGATCATACCGAGAGCTGAATCGGAAGCACTTAGCATTTGTGTATTATGGAGTCCCGATCGGTCGCCGGTATGCATGCGTCATTATCGCGCCTTGCATCATTAATAAGGCCAAAAAGCTGGCGAGACAAACAAAAAAAAGCCAGGCCAAATCGAAACCGCAGAAAATAAATGTTGTTGATTTCGCTGCAAAACTGTTTCGGGTCCGGGATCGTCGCAAAATCTTGCGTCAAGGTCAAGGCTGCCCCGCGATACCGATACCGATACCCCCGGCCAAGCCTCAAAGCGAACCCGATGCCGCTCCAGCGAAGGTGATAAATGAAGTGTCTCCGCGCAAAATGCCCACAAATCACACGAGAGTCAGACTCGGACTCCAAGTCGAGTCCCTGCGAAGTTCAAGTTCGCCTTGAGTGCAGAAACGCAGGCAAAATATTGAATATCAGCTCTAAAAGCATTTCACAATTCCCCAGCGCCGGCGAGAATTTGCATGGGCATGCCATCGCGACTACCAAAATAAATAATGAAATAAAAGTTAATGCCCGGATGGCACTGGACTGGCCATGGCAATTTGTAAACAAATTCATTAACTTTAAGAGTTACTTTAATGATTTCGAAATGTTTTCATTAAGTACATAAAATTAGGTACATATTTTTGTTAAAATTAATATTGCAGTTTATTTTGAGAGCTTATTTACTAATTAGCCTTCCTCTTAGCTCTATGTTTAGCTCTGTTAAATAATATATACCAAGTATATAATATATATACTATATAAATTTAAGTGGGAGCAGACAAAAAAAGAGGAACAACAGAGGGAGACAGAGCGAAAGAGAGACGAAAAAATTCCTACTTAAGTGCTTTTAATTATCCCAAAGAATTCCTTGGTATTCTGAGTTTGGTATCCTTGTTTGTCATCATCGTCATACTTGGGTCTCCTCCGGTCCCGGGTCTCCTGTCTCCATTCTTCGATCTCCGGTGTCCCCGTCTCCATTCTCCGATTCTCCTTCAAATTACAGGCGCGCTTGTATGCCGGCTATTCGGGGTTTTTGTCGTCTGGCTTCGGGTTCGGGTCCAGCCATAAAAGGTGAATAGCAAAGCGATATCTGGTCAGGCAGCGAGCATATGGGGGATCCTATATGCAAGCACACATACATCACCAATTCATATATTGCAGGGAAAGAAAGAAAGAAAGGGAAAGTGGCCAGTGGCGAGTGGCGACTCCCACATCCCCAAGCTAAAAACCAAAGAAAACCTTAAGTCTGATTCATCAGCTGTGGCACCGATGCGTTTGGGGAATTCACCGATTCGCAGGCGACATCAGCGGGCGGCATCAGTGGCGGCGATGGCGGCCGACGGGCACACACATAGTGCGTACTTCCTGGAAACCTATCTCGGTTCGGCTCTGGACAATTATGAGCCGCCGTTAGAGCCGGGTGCCAACGGTTGCGTTACCCACTCCCAGGCATGTGTCAATGGAGCGTGCAACTGCCACCGCCTCTTATCGGTGTATACTGATTCTGAGCTTTCTCAGGAGAAATGCCACAGCCAGAAGGGGCTTCGAAGATCAAGTTGATTGAAGTGCCTCTTTCGATGCGAAGAACACAAACGAAAGGCTCTCCTCCTGGCGGAAGTGCAAACACGCAGCGTGTGAGAGGGGATGCTGCGAAAATATTGTCTTTGGCCTCTCGAAAAGTCCTTCCATCATCGCTCGCCCTTAAACCGAAACGTAAAACTGATAACTGAAAACTGAAAACTACACAAAATGTAAGCTATGTGGCCAGCACAGCACTTCATTGGCCAGAAACACAGGCCAGAGCCAAAATACACACAGTGCCAAGTGCCTGGTGCTCGACACGAGGATGCTGCATAAATCTAGAGGACGCCAGATGGAGGACTGAGGATCGAGGACCGAGGACCGAGAACCGAGGACCCAGTACCGGCGACTAAAGATCGAGGATCAAGAACCGAGTATAGCGAATGGCGAATGGATGGATGGGCCCCCAGCCAAGATCTGCCAAGTCAGCGTGATCTGCGCAAAGTGACGAGTTTTTAATGAATTTGTTTAACTCAGGTCAGGCCCTGGCACCTAATACGAGTGCATTTGAGCCATCCAGCTCTGGCCCTGGCTGCAATGCTGATTCTGACCCGGAACAGTGGGTTTCAGTACTTTAAAAACATAAGAAAAAGTGTTTTTAATATATAAATATTAAGTTTGTTTGGTAAAAGATGGATGTGGTGTTTTATTTTCTAACAAATCTTTGTATAATTATTTTACGAAGTAAACTTTTAAGAAACTAGATTCCTTAATGATTTTTTGACTGCCTAAATTGACTGGCTAAATTTATAGTTAAATCCTAGAGCAATGTATCCTTTTTATTTAATGCATTTATTATATATTTCTTTAATCAAAGAAAACCACTGTTCCCTTGCCGTCTGCAAAGATGCTTGAGCAGACCCCATCAAAGTTGATGGCGCGACAGTCGAGGTCGCTGCCGCGGTCCGTGGCAAGTGGCGATGATGGGGATGTGGATGTGGATGTGGATATGGTTGTGACTGCGACTGTGTCCATGACGGGGGATGATGCGGCTGATGCCGAGGCTCAAGTGCGCCTGCGACTAGTCCTAGGATCTGTGTGCTTGGAGTCGAGGATGAGGATGGAGGCGCTGACGGCCCGTGACGATATCTGAGTGCGAGGTGCAAGGAAAGCAAGATACACTGGATGGTGGATACTGGGTGCAGTGAGTGAGTTCCTGCCTCTTGAGGTCGTCCAAGTCGTCATCGTCAGCGGCGACGCCAGCGTCTGGGTCTAGGATGAGTGGTCTGGAATCTAGCAGAGCAAACAATGGCAGCTAGGCACTCGAGTTCCATCCAGTTTCCGACTGTCCAAACGTGAAGGTGGAGCAGGAGCAGGCGGCAGGCGGCAGGAGGCCAGGGCGCGACTCATGTCCTTCACAGTTCACTTTCGTTGGACCACGAGGCGATGTCCGTTCTGATACATTTGGCGAGGCCTTTTTTTCCGCTGGCTGCTCTCTGTGTTTGCTCCTCTTGTGTTCAACAAAATGTTCCAAATTGTTGCGCACTGCAAGCATCCCTGGAATTTGCGCTTAACAAACTTCGCCAAATGTTTTCCGTTTCAGTTTCTGCACTGAGGGAAAAGGAAGGAGGATTATGGGAAATGAAATGGATTTAAATTGAGTAAAAGAAATCATACAAAAATGAAATGAAAATGATTTAAATTGAGTAAAAAAATCATACAAAAAGAAAACTATATTAAAGGAGATATTATTATTTAAGAGGAAGAACGTAATTAATGTTAGAAAGCTAGCTTATGTGATATTAATTTGAACTATTACTTACTTAAATTACTTTCTTTCAACTTTTTCCTTTAAAAAAGGTATTTATAAAACCCTCGACTTAATTTCTCTTACTCTCAGTGTGTTTCGTTGTATTTTTTTAACTTTATTTTTTCGAGGTTCTTTTCCTGTTCTTTTTGACTGAAATTTATACGCAGCCTGCAAATAATTAAAACGAGAGCTGAGCCGCCGCCAAGTGTCTCATGTGCTTGTGTGTGTGCGCGTGTGTGTGTTTCCCACAACGAAAGACTTAGGCAACGAACTGGCCGGCCAGCCATCAGCAGCAGCAGTCAACGGGCCATCAACAGAAAAGACAGGGCACAGTTACACGGCCGTCCGTCCCCTAATAGATCATTATTCAAAGAGCCGAGAGCTGTCAGGTATTTGTTTAATTCGATTAACCCCTGGGCCCGAGCATAACAACTATAACTAAAACTATAACACAAGCGTTCGAGTGGCTGCGCCTCGCCTCGGCGGGTTCCCACCATATTGGCGAGAGCTGGAGTCAGTCCGAAATGAAATCTATAAAACAAAGCTCCAACGAGTTCCAATTTATCATCGGCGGTAGACATTAATTTTACACACACTCAAGCGGAGCTCAAACCAGCCACCCGGTTGATTTCATGCCTCGAAACGAGCCACAAAAATTAATGTTAATTAATTTGACTTAAACTGACGATTTCAACAGACACATTACTGCGGGGCATATGGCAAATAAAAGGCCACAGAAATAGCGACAAATCAAAATGAGGGGGGACCGACCAGTGTGTGAGCATTGATAATGCTCGTCGATACCCCAAAAAACGAAATCCCACTTAAGAGCTTTTCGCTCACTCTTAAAAAGACATCAAATCCGAGTGGCCGCATAATTAACTTGTGCATTGGGAATCCCGCTGGATTTTAATATGTGTTTTTGTTTGCCAATCGCCGCCGCCGCCGTTGCTCCAACATTGCAAATTCAATTAGGTCCGAACATGCTCTCACTTTATTAAATTAAACTGCACCCGAAAAATCGTGAGCCCAATTCTGAGTCAAAACCCAGCTCTGGTTCTCCGCTTCTCTGCTCCTCGCTCTCTCACTCAGACACCGAAGAATGCAGCGGCCCCAAGTTGTTGTTATCTTCGTTTCTGGTCTTCGCAATTCTTCTGAGACGAGGCTCCAGAGACGGAGACTCGCGATCGCGACTCTGTCCTCGGGCCCGAGTAGAAATTCTCTAAACACGCTGTCAAGTTATGTCTACATTCTTTGATCATATTTTTTCCAACTGTTTTTGTACCCCGCTACTCCTGGCTGACATTGGGTATATCGATTTTATATATGCCAAGATATATGCCCATTTGAAATTAACTCTGAATGGATTTCCGTGTTTGTTTAGCATATCAATGCAGGGCGTTTCTTTAGGGCTTTTAAAACAATATTGATATTCGTTCCCGGCCCTATGGCATTATTATAATTTTTGTATCATTCCGAAAACGGTTTCATATCAATTTTATGTTCACGTCTTCTATATAATGGGCTTTTAAGTCTCAAATTATGGGTTCCAGACAGTAAAAGATAAGGGAAAGGCTGATCTCTATATATATATATATATATATGTATATAGTTATAGAGAGAGGCGGGGGGTTTTTGAAGCCAAATTTATTTGCTAAACTTGTTACTATTAAAGATAGGATATAGAAGGTTCGATCCACTTGAAAAGAAAATTTTTACTTATTTTGGTCTCTCCTTTCTGGCTTTGTTCGCTGCCTGGGTATTTCGTTAGTTCCTGAAATCTTCTCCCTTCGTTATTGTCCTCTGAACACGATGATGATGATAATCCTTGTGAGCCCGTGTTCTCCCTCTCATTTTCTCACACTTTGTGCGGAAGTTCTATTAAAAAACATGTGGGTTTTATAAAGCTTCAAGTCTTTATTATTACTCAAACTTGTTAATGATTTAACTAGCTTATTTATATTTATCAAAAAAAAACCTTAAAACATATTTTACCATTTGGTCATCTACAAAAATACTGTTTGTTAGGCAACTTTCTGGATTAACCCTACAAAATATGTGTAACCTGATATTTCATAGTTTTATTATGTATATTTCAACAATTTGTCATCAATTTACAAAAGTTTTTTATGTTGATTTATGTTCAAGTCATTGATTAATTTAATTCAAATTTTGGTAACTTAATACTTTAACTGTTGTGACAACTCTTTTTATTTTTCTTATTTTTCAACTTTAGTGATTTAATATGCCCCCGAAGCGAGTAATAATAAATTAAATAATAAACAAAGCTTATTGACGAGTGTAAAAATCAAAAGTTAACTCAATTTCAGGATGTTTTCCTATAGGAGGAAGTGCCTTGAAATAATCGCAGCAAATGTGCTTTTGTTGAGCATTAAAATCAAATCCCAAAAGCCTCCCACAGAATGCGATCTCTCACACTCTCCCTCTCTGCGTATCGATCTCCTCCACTCTCCCTCTCTCGATCTCTCCTTGTTGAGAGATCAATTCGAGTGAAACTGAGTAAACTGAGTGAAAACCATCTCTCTCGCTCTTTACATATTCACTCTCAGAGCAGTTTATACACGAGTCTCTACTTTGGGGAAGTAAAATTCCGAGCACGTGTATTTTTAATTGATAATAGATCGATTCACCTGAATGGACCTTCAAAACGGTGCGTACCTATCTGATCTGTCATTGGAAATGCGCCATTAAAGTGTTCCAGAACAAATACTTGATGGATTAATAGACCTTTCCGCGGTTGTAGTTGGAAAAATGTATCGAAAGAGTAAACTCATCGGAGCCCTGGCTCTTTTGCTCTGCATTTTATTCGCCGACGGGGAAGCAACAAAGGTTTAATCAAATATTTACGTATATTTAACCCTTAAAGGCCTGGTTCAAACCTTAATTTAATCCCAGCACATCGTGTACGATTCCATCGAATGCTCCCTGAAAGGCAAGGTCTTCTCAAAGGTCGTCTGTCAGCGGGCCTCAAGGCAGACGCTGAACATTGACGTAACCATCGGCAATCAGTCGGCGGACAACATTTTTGGACTCTGCGAACTGACGCTGGTGCCCAAGGGACAGCGTAAGATGAGGCCTCTGAAGGATCTCAAATTGGACTTTTGCCACCTGAAAAAAAACTCGAAGATTCAGTCCTTGGTGGGCAGCTACTACCGGGCAGTGAGCAGAGTGGCTGTAAATCTTCCCACCAAGTGCCCCTTCAATAGGGTGGGTATTGAATTATGAGTAACCCAATGTTGGTTAAATCTATTGCTTCTCCGTCAGGACACCAATATCCTTCTGAGGGGACTAACTGTGGACTACAAAATGCCTCAATATTTGCCAGAGGCTAATTGGACCTTTAAGGCAAAGATTTATGCCAACAAAGAGCTTGGATTGGAGTTGAACATCGCTGGGGGATTTTATGTAAATGGCAGTGATACTTTCATATGAACAATGGAGTTTTCAAAAATATAGCCAGCTTTAAAAACAATAAAAATTAATTTACAAGAAAGTATTGATTTACCAAAGAAATGGTTAATAAAAAATACAATTTGTAAGGAGTTTATTCAAAATGTAATTAATTTTGATTACAAATTAATTTTTAAGGGAATTGTTAGATGCTGGTTATACTTATAATCGAGCTTAAAGGCAATAAATTATCAATTAAGAGCGTAAATTATAAAGAATTAATGTAAAATTAGTTTGATTTCTAAGCTTAAGAAATAGTCCTTATATTACTTTATATTGCAGTTAGTATTTTAAATCATTTTTGGGCTATATAAGTTATAACGTAGATTAAGGCTTTAAACTAATTTATTCTTTTGCTATTACTAACAAGGAAAAGTTAATTGTTAAGACACAAATTAAGTCACTTTAGATGTATTATTTAAAGTTACTTTTCAGTTTCTACATGCTCTCAAGAGTTTACCTCAAGACAAGGGAGTAGCTCAAAGAGCTCTCTCTTTCTCTCTCTCTCTTTCTCCCCACGTTCATTTCCACTCAAAACCGGCAAGCAGGTAAGAACAGGTATGGGAGAGAGCGACCTGAGATCTCGCCTCCACCGCGTGTCTTTAACTAAGCCCGGCGCGAGCCCGGTGGCAGTCAGTCTGTCAGCTAAACTCGAACCGAACGGTACGCAGGCGCGCACAGTCGCACATCCGTACATCCGTGAACCCGTGCATCCGTCAGATACAAAACGAAGCTCTCGAGGCAACTCAACTAACGCAGTGCGGCTTCTAAACAACTCGCGGCCAGAACCACACAAAACCAAAGTGCGAACACGCCGACGACGGACGGACGGAAGGAGTGAAACATATCGAGGCAGAAAATACATAAAGCGGAGGCATAAAAATTCCTCACATCGCTCGGTGTGCGGACAAAAAGCCTAAAATAAAACACAGCCAGGCGACTGCTGGCGGAGGTGCGAGACAAGAAATTAAATTGATAAAGCCTAAAAAGCCACGTTCCTAGGACCAGGCCCAGGCAGAGGCCCAAGACGGCGAGGACAGGGCCCAGGAACGAGCACCGAACACCGAAAACCCAAGACCCCGCTGCTCCTCAGAAACTTGTCGCGCTGTTTGCTCTTCGCGGGCAATTATCGGGCGGATCGGGATCCGGGAATCTGGGAATTCGAGTGCGAGTCCAAGTGTGCCAGTGTGCAGTGTGTGCTGTGTGTGTGTGTTTGCGGCGGTACGGCTGGTGTGGCAAATAGCTCAAAGCCACGAAATTGCTTTTATCGGAGCCCCGAAATCGCCAACTGCTGAGAAATTAAAAACACAAAAAGAGAAACTGTTGCGCTGAAGGGCCAGCAAAAAAAAAATATATATTAACCCGCCGGGCCTGGCCAGCAACAAACAAAACAAAAAACAAAACAAACAAACAAACCAACGGGCAGCAAAAATGTATAATAAAAAATTACAGCAAGTGATCGTGCAGAAAATAGATCGATAAACCCAAGAGCCCCAACCCAGGCCGAACTCGAACCCCGAAAAGCTAAGCCAAAGCTAGGCAAAAGCATAAAAAAATATAGAAAAAAAACTAAAAAAAAACAGAGACGAAAAACGCGGAGTATAAAAATAAATAAACGAGCGACGATCATCGAGCGATCAAGGAGCTATAGCAACTATATGTAGCATCTATAGCAGGAAGAGCACGTTTCTGTGTTTTTGTTTCAATTTCAATTGTGGAAATCGTAGAGGAAAAATTCGAACCGGTCGCAGTCGGAGTAGGAGTAGGAGTTGGAGACACCAGCAGAGGATCAAGAACCAAGAACCAAGAACGAGGAACCAAGCAGGCACCGCACCGCACCGAGAACCGATATTTATTAAACAAAGACAGAAATTAATTTCACGACTTTGTGCGGCACTGTGCATCAGTGCCCCCGCCAGTGTGCCCAGCATCCCCTCCCCCGCCCCCGCCCTCCATGCCCCACTTGAACTTTGAGCCTGAGGTCTGGGCTTGAGCAGCGGCAACTAGGGATCGGGATCTTCGGCTCGCCGGCAAAATGTACGACATCAAGCGCCTGGAAGCGGGACAACAGAAACTACAGCAACAGCACCAGCATCAGCAGCAGCACCACCAGGGCCTGGGCCTACGCCAGGAGCAGCAGCTCACCTGCAGCGTGATCGCAGCGCCCGAGCACCGGACCCATCCCATCTCCATCTCCGATCCAAGTATCAGTAGTCCCTGTTCCAGTCCCAATCCCAGCGAGGCCACCCACATGACGCTGCTAACGTTGCGCCGGCGCCGTTCGCTGCAGCGGCGCGCCTGCCTGCTCAGCATCCTGGCCGCCTTCGTCTTTGGCATGGCACTGGGCGTGGTCGTGCCCATGTTCGGCCTGCCACACCACCCGGAATCGCAGTCAGAGACAGCCACAGACTTGCCAGCGGAGCAGCCGCTGAGCAGCTACCGCGTGGCGTTCATCAAGGAGGCGGACGCCGCCACCGAGCTGAGTGCCGAGCAGGTCTTCCGCAACGCCTTCCACCTGGAGCAGGACAAGAATGCCCCCGACTCGATGGTGGTGAAGAAGCTGGACACCGACGACGGCAGCATCAAGGAGTTCCATGTGCAGCGCACGGCCAGCGGCAAGTACCGCAAGGGACCGGAGCGGAGGCTCTCCAAGAAGCTGCCAGAGCGAGCGCCCCAGCCGGAGACGCTACGCTCGCCGGCGGTAACTACCTCGCCGGATCCCCTGCAGGCGGGCCTCATCGAGGAGGACGTGTTCTGGGGTCCCACGGTGGAGCGGGCCCTGCCCAGGGGATTCGCCTCGCAGGATCAGCTCAGCTGGGAGCGCTTCGTGGGCGAGCAGGGACGCGTGGTGCGGCTGGAGCAGGGCTGCGGACGCATGCAGAACCGCCTGGTGGTCTTCGCCGATGGAACCCGCGCCTGTGCCCGCTACCGCCAGAACACGGATCAGATCCAGGGCGAGATCTTCAGCTACTATCTGGGCCAGCTGCTCAACATCAGCAATCTGGCGCCCAGCGCCGCCACCGTGGTGGACACCAGCACGCCCAGCTGGGCGGCTGCCCTCGGAGACATCACGCAGGCCCAGTGGAAGGAGCGCCGCCCGGTGGTGCTGACCCGCTGGCTGTCCGACCTGGAGCCGGCCGGCATACCGCAGCCCTTCCAGCCGCTGGAGCGGCACCTCAACAAGCACGACGTCTGGAATTTGACGCGGCACCTGCGCCAGGAGGCAGAGCGACCAGTAGAACCAGCACAGGGACAGGGACTGCTCAAGCGACTGGGGGCTGGGACAGGGACAGGGCCGGGAGCAACTGCCAGCTCGCCGGGCTCCGCTCATCAATCAAGCACGATTGAGGAGACAGGAACGCTGGTGCAGCGGCTAATTGAATTGGCACAATGGTCCGATTTAATCGTCTTCGATTACCTGATCGCGAACCTCGATCGCGTGGTTAACAACCTGTACAACTTCCAGTGGAACGCCGACATCATGGCCGCGCCGGCGCACAACCTCGCCCGCCAGTCCGCCTCGCAGCTGCTCGTCTTCCTGGACAACGAGAGCGGCCTGCTCCACGGCTACCGGCTGCTGAAGAAGTACGAGGCGTACCACAGCCTCCTCCTGGACAACCTGTGCGTCTTCCGGCGACCCACAATCGAGGCACTGCGTCGTCTGAGGGCGGCGGGTGCCGGTCGCCGGCTAAGGGATCTGTTCGAGCGAACGACCAGCGCCGGGGTGCGGGATGTGCTGCCCTCGCTGCCGGACAAGTCGGTCAAGATTCTGGTGGAGCGCATCGACCGGGTCCTAGGCCAGGTGCAGAAGTGCCAGGGTAGCTAGTAGAAGCCCCTCGAAAATCCTCAACTCGACTGATAAGCTGTAAATACTGGAGCTGCAGTGGGTGCCCCGCCATCACCATCATCATCTGGATCGGAGTGGGAGTAGTCAAGGGGTCAGGGGGCAGGCTTCAGGATTTGTTATCAAAAATTTATTTGCATTCTATACCTTTTAAAAGGGAATTGTTTAAATCTAAATTACTAAAGTAAAAATTATAATCCGGAAGGTAGAACCTGTGGTGCCTACGCTCCCTGCCCCATGTAGATCCAAGTATTAAAAGGGTGATCCCCCCACCCACTGAAGAAGCTTAACTAACTTGTAAATGCCAGACTCTGTCCTTGAGTATTAAGCTTAGACCTTAGCCGTAAATGTATCTGTATAAACGTAAGGCCCAATAGAATTAACAATCTGTGTGATATTTGTGTAAGGAACCAGCGTCTAAGTAGATTTCATTTTACCTTTACGACCAATAAACAACAAATATATATACCGAATACCGAACGAATGTCACTTTGAAATATGGAAAACCATCCAACAGATGCAGATGCAGATGCAGATACACGAGTATCTGAGCACGCCTGCGCCTTGTGAGAACTTACATAGTCATGACAATAAATTGTCATTGATCTTTTTTTGCAGGTGAGATGGAGATGGAGCAGGAGATGGAGATGGAGTGGAGCTGGAGCTCAGGCTGGAGTTCCAGTCCCTCCCCCCGTTAGCTTCCCTCCATCCCGGCATTTGTCAACTTGCCGCTGCCCCGATGGAACTTGCCACATAATGCAGGCTCCACTTCTAGATACTCGCAGCACACTCACACCAAGCCATGAGTTGGAGTCGGAGTTGGAGTCTTCTGCTGCTTTTCATAATATCTTCATAAGCATTTGAGAGCTGCTGTTGCTCTCTCGCTCTCCAGAGGCTCAAGTGCAGCAGGAGAAAGATGAAGCCGCCACAGACTCAGGCCAGAGCCAGTTCCAGATACTTTCCACAAACACACGCTCACCTGACCATGCTGGGATCGAGCCAGATACACGCTCTCGTGGATACACAGACAACGTCTCCATCTCCCAGCCCTCCGCTCCCGCGACCGTGTGTCTGACTTTAAGATTTAAGATCGCTGCTCATTAAGTGCGTCCGCGTGTCTCAGCGACAAGATGCTGAGAATCTCTTACTCTACGCTCCCCTCTTGCTCCTCCAGTCGCACGTTTTGCATCTGATTTTGCTGCGTATATTTTATTGGACACCAGAGTAGTTCACGTAAATAAAAATGAAATGCACCAAGGCGAGTGAAGCTGTGCGGTGCACGGAGAGAAATGGGTAAAAAGTGGGAATAGTGAGCTTAAATTATTCTCAATTTGAAGTAAGAACAAGAGATGAAGCTGTATAAGTTAATAAACTGATATTAGAATCATATTTCTCTTCTTTCTCTTTAAATACAACAAACTTCATCATATATAGAAGAGAAATATAGCCTTTGCTCTGGATGAAACCTCAGTTATATGGTATTAAGTTTGCGTTAACTTTTATAGGCATAAAATAATATATTTCTAAACGAATATCCAATCCGAATATTCAGATATTGCATTAAATATTTCCTTTTCAATATAAACTTCAATCTATAGTTTATATTTCCTCCTAAATAATAACCAATAGATGACCATTCTTGCTCTGTAGATGCTCTTCTATGGTGAGGAGGAGCTGGGTCCAGAGACCGGCGATAGTTATCCCCGTGTGCTAACTACCAAAAAATGTGGCTCGGCCGAGAGTTAATCAACTCACGCCTGAGCAGAGCACAGATATTTTTGATAACCCGTTTCGGACGCTCGAGATAAAATATCTTCATCTCTCCGCAGAAGCTCCAGGGAGATGGGGAAAAGAGTAAGAGCAAAGAGCGAGAGCTGCATAAAAAATCGTTCGGCTAGTTTAATAAATATATCAAATAACCTAAAGACGTGTTAGGGAACTTGTGACTTTAACACGTTCACAGACCCGGCCGCAAAACTCATTTTCGAATATCGTCTTACCTTTTCGGTTCGCTCCGGGCCGTACAATGTATCTTGCAGCGACTTGGGGCTCTCTCTCACTCTCATCTTGGAATGAAACCATAATAAAACAATATAATTGAGATGGACGGAAGAACGTACGAGTGTACGAGCAACCTGAGACCTCGGTTGCAGCATAGATCGAGATCTGGTCGCCCACCAACCGAGTCTTTGTTTACAGTTTACAGTTTACACGGTTTATGGTCGAAACTGCAAACAGCAAACGGCAAACGGCAAACGCCAAACAAATGTGCCAACATCGACGGCGCGGCTTTATGAACTTATTAATGCTGGCAAATGAAACCGAAACGCTTGATGGTTGGGCCCCATAAAATGCCTTAGGGCTCCATAAAACGTAATGCCACTAATGCTAATCCCCAGCATCCCATTGTAGATCATAGAAAAGCTAGAGGTCTGTAAAGAATCCCTAGCTCTGATCCAAATCTTGTCTTATATGAGCACTTTAATGGGTTCTAGTGAGCTGGTCTCGAGAAGAATGACTTCCATTGATCTCTGCTCCAAGCAAACAGATCCTAAAATTTAATGGGGTTCGTAACTAATTCAGGGTGATAAATATTCTATTGTTTGGGTTTATATACAACGAATAATGAAACGTATTTTATGGCAAGTCCTGTGGGTAAAGATGGTCTTTATTCTTGTGTAAATAGAACCCTTTTTCACTTGGGATTTATGCCTTGAAATGTTACTATTCTGTTTTGATTTGTTTATAACTATAAAATATATTTAGATATTGGTTAATACTATAAAACCACGTCCTCTCAGGCCTCCTGATAATCCAGAAATGAACATAATTGTTCATTAATGTTCAGAAACGCTTCTCTAGAATACCTTGCTACCTGCTTATAAATCTATATATCAATCCCGATTTCTTACTTAAAATATTCATAGCTTTCAGCTTCATTAAACATTAGCACTCATAAGAGATTACAAGTAGCTTCAAACCCCTTTTAGTATCTGCACAAATAATGGCACTACAAGATCCTAAACTGTGAAAGCAAAGATAGCGCTGTGACCAAGTCACACAACATTTGTTTGTTCGGACCACATGATTAGCATATGTGGGGATATCCTGGAAATTCCTGAAGCTCGAACTAATTTCCGACCATAAAAGTTTCAAGTTCGAGACCATATATCTCGGCCGTATGTTGACTCGGGCCCGGCCAATACATCCTGGCTAGTTGTGCGGGCAATCAAGTCGTTGCTTCAGTTTTCCTGACTGCCTGGCAGGGCAAACAAATCTGCTTGGTTCGCCTGCTTGTTGTTGCAGTCTAAAGTCTGGAGTTTGGAGTCTGGAGTCTGTTGGCGTGGCCGCTGTGTGCACAATAATTTGCATATTTGTATGCTCACCAGCACCAGCACAAGCGCCCAGAGTCCACCATGGCATGGCATTGGCAGGGCAGGGCAGGACAGGACAGGGCAGGGCAGGGCATGGCTGGTATGGTATATGAAGTCGGGCCGCGTTGTTGCATGCAATATTTTCTCGTGTTGTGTGTTTACTCTTTTCGCTTTTATTTAATGTCCGCACTGCCTCTCAGCAACTTGTAGCAGTTGCCATTGCGTTGGCCATTGCTGCGTTTACAGCGAAAATTCTAAACAAATTGCTTCCGCACCTGCAGCTACGTAAGATGTATATATACATGTATAAAAAATCAATGCACCGACGACCTGAAATCACACACAGAGGCAGAGTCAGAGGCACAGTCAACTCCTTTGTGGTCCACATAAAAGGGAGACATTGTCCAGCGGCAAACACCTTGCCATCTGCGCCATCAAAATAAAACATTTTCCACTCGTGAGGAGAAAGCCCACAGAGAGCGGGCGAATCGAATCGAACTGAATCACATCATATCGTAATCATAATCCTGACAAAGGTACCCCGAACAATAAACGAAAGGAAAGGGAGAGTTCTGAGTCGAATCGCCTGGCTTTTCTTCTCGGCTAAGTGCAGCCCTTGGGGGCACGGGCAAGGGCTTGGGAATGGGTATGGGGAAAATTATATGGAAAAAGGTTTCTTTCCAACTTAAAATTTATGGTCGGCACTTTTGGGATCTGATGAAAAACCTTCTTTCATTTTACACCTGAAAAGCAGCACAGTATCGGCTGGAGAGCAAAGATGCTTAACTGCCTTTTCTCGGGAGTCGCCGCTTGTTAACATTGGCTCGGAAAAGAAGAAGAAGATGAGGGGGATCGATAGAGGGACCAGCGATAGGCAAATGCTCCGATAGTCGTCGAGTCTTCTTCCAGCTAAAACATAACTTTTGATTTTAGTCTCAGGGCTTGGCTGGTCTAAGATTTTGGGAGTCATTTAACGATTTCGCTGATTAATTTAACAAAGCCGGTCAATGATTCTGTCGTTTTGACATTGACGAAGTGCCGAAATTTGTCTGGGTCTGTTCTGATCTATCTGACATGGCATCATTGGCATTGGCTATGCTCCGACTCGCTCGCTCTATCTATCTGCATCTCGGGGTAACCTGTTTTCGCTGTCCAACTCCAGATTCTTTTGCTGCTGCTGCTGCTCTCTCGCTTTTCGGCCGAATCAGGTGAAGTGAGTTGATTGATTGCGCTAATTTATAACGACAATGGGTCAGATCGCACATGGGACCTTTGAGCTTCATCCCAGCAGCCAGCGGAGACCCACGACGGGGCCCGCTGGAATCCATTAAACATGGCCCGGGCTCAGCTTCTGCCTGCCTGCCTGCCTGGCTGACTGCCTGGCTTGATGATGATGATGCGAGCGGTCCCGCTGATGAATGAATCTTTTCAATTTGGAAATTTTGAAACAAATTTGTCAAAAACGCACAAGAAAGAGAGAGGTTGAGAGAGGGAGCTCTCCCTCTCGTGTGCGTTATGCAAACTAATGAAATCTCAAGTTCGTTGCCTGAGTCTTTTGTTCTGCCACATGCATTTTCCTAGTTAATTGCTCGTGATTGAATTATAAATGCACGCAACCCAACTCGAAGCTAATGTGCAACATAATAATACGATTCCGCTGACCATCTAACCGAATCAGACATGCCTTGCCCCAAATCTGAGGCAGTCTCTCATCTCGTCTCGCTCATCATTCCATAGAAACCATTCGAATATCATAAATTATAAAGCCTACAAGCCGAACTAGTCTAAGAAGGAAAGCGGCTTCAGTTCTCGAAAATCCAAAAAGAAAAAAACACAAAATTGGAAGAAACTCAAAACTGAAAACGCGCTGCGGCCGGAGACAAGCTTTAACACCTCGGCTCAAGTCAAGCATTTGTTGTTAAACAAAGACGAAGAGGGTCAACTACGGACGCAGACGAGTTTAAGGCAGTCCCAACAGGGAGCGGGGCGGCCCAGCGGAGCGGGGGGTAGAAACAAATTAACAGACACCTGAAAATGGGCTCGAGACACCACAACGGAACGTTTAAGATATGCGGGCTCTCAGCTCGCAACTCGCAGCTCTCATCTCTCGGTCTGTTTCGGAAAACCATTTCTCGAATAATTAAAACCCGAAGCCATCAAATGAAGACAAAGAGTCGATTAGTAATCTCTGTGCAAATGCATATGACGGAGCAGAGGCGTGGCCAGCTCCGTGTTGGGGAAAATTCCCGTGTTGCCGCTTTCCCGCGGGATGCCAGCTCAAAACTGAAATACCACAACTCTTGCTCTGTTGACCCCCCGCCGATCTGGGGCTGCTGGCTGGGTCTGCTCTTTCAATTACAATCAACGATCATGGATCTGTTTAATTAGTTGTTTGGGTCGCACCCCAATCCATGTAATTGACTGCCGCCGAGTGGCTGACCTTCAGCGCAGGCACAGAACAACAATTGCCATCGCCCCGCCGATCTGCATAATGAAAAGTTATAGATAGATTGTTTATGATAGATTTTGAGGCACAGATAGATACGTTCTTGGGGTAATTACCAGCACTACTCTCCCCCCTCTGCGACAAAAGCCCCGTAATTGCATTGGCCAATGAACGATGTTAGCCTTAATGTTCGCCTTTAACGTCTTTTATTGCATGTTAGCTGACTTCGGTTGGGTCACTAAAATAATTCACACAGCAGGTACAGTGGGGGCTGGCCTCTGAGTAACGAGTTTTTTCAGTGCCATGTTTGCGTGCTGCAAGTTACTTAATTACTAAAAATAAAGTTGTTGCCTTTAGGCCACAATGCCCAAATTTAGTTTATAGAGAAAATAAATAGTGTGAGGGTATGATTAAAGGGATTAAATGTTCACTTTATATGGCAATAAAATTAGTTAAATTAATTTGAATTTATATTCTGTTTCCAAAATGTATATTGTGTCCGGAGAAAGTCATTTCAAGTATAGTTATATAACATAGTTTTATAAGTACTTCTTACTTAGAAAAAGTTAAACATCCTGGATATAAGTTTTTAAGTGTGTTATATTTCAATATTTGGAAATTGTATGGCTTTTTCTGATTAGATTTATTAAATATAAATAAATATAAATAACACATACTTAATTAATAACAAACTACTTTAATAATCAAAGAAATTAATAAATTTAAGCTCAAGGTAAGCTCTTAGTCCTTAGTACTTCGGAGTTTTTGGGTCGAACATAATGGCTATCCTTATTGTCAACACTTCTTTCCCTCTCGTCTGTCCACTGTATTGTAAAATATATCTGAACGATGCCGTTTTTAGCTTGAATTTTCTCACACAGACACATCGGTGGCGCTGGCGCCGTTCGGTCGATACCGAGTGCCAGTTGCAGTTCCAGTTTCGCATGGCTCCGAGATTCGCGTGGGCGATCCTAGCACGGTGAGCAGTCAGTGGCCCGACCCCTGCGACCCCCCTCTATAACCCCTAAAGGTTCTAATTGAGTCGCACAACTCAAATGCAAATGCAAATTTGCTGAGAGTAACCTTCAAACAATGACCCAATCGATTAATCACAAGATCGCCAAGATCCCAGATCCCAGATCCCAGATCCCAGATCCCAGATCCCCGATCCCAGAGAGGTCGCCGATCCAATAATGAGATGGTTTCTGTATCTGGCGACGCGTATCTCGTATCTCTGTGCATCTCGCGGCGAGTGTGTGCTGGATATATATAAATATTTCTTGGTGTGGATATTTCTTTGTTATTTTGTATCTGTGGTTAACTTTCATTAGCTTTCTAATGTTTGTCACTGCCTCGGTCTCGGCTCCATCCTCTACCTCCCCCCGCGCTCATTTCATTTTACTGTCACTCAAATCTTTATAAGATTTTCCTCTTTCTTCGAGTTCTGCTTAGCGGTTCTTTCGGCTCGGCCTATTGTAAATATATTTTTCCATTATTTTCCATTAGTTTTCACTCGTTTGTTACATTCCCTCGCCGTCTGCCAGCCTCTGGCCCTGCCACTGCCTCTACCCTCTCCATATGCGTATATATGGTATATATATCTCCTTCTCTGCGTTTGTGACGGAGCCTGTTTTTGTTGGATTTGGCTCTGTGTTTGTTGTCCGTTGTTTGGTGTTTGGTGTTGGCGTGGTCGTTACACAGGTTGTTGGTGTTGCCCTCGTGTGGTTGTTGCTGTTGCATATTGGTTATTATCTTTGAAGCGCATCGCTGCGGTGCGTTTACCGATGCCGTCTGCCAGCCCCTTGTGCGTATTTGGCCCAGAGTGGACCGAAATGCACTGGGAGAAAATCTGCGGGATTGGGAATTTGGGAACTGAGTTTGTCAGATTAAGATAAATTATGAATAGTTGGTGGTTACCTTTTAAACTTTCATAAATTTGCAAGTTTTTCTATAAACAAAATAATGTACATTAAGCATTAGAATTACAGAGTAAGCTGATGATTTAAAAAAGATTAATTAAATACCATATGTTAATTTATAAAATAATATAATAATTTTAAATAATAAATAACATATTTTCTAGAAGCAAAACCGTTGCATATTATTTCAAGTTCGTGGCCTAAGTCTTTTGTTTCTTGAGCTGGTTTTCCCTTTTTTGAAGCTTATGCTCAGAGTGAACCAGCAAAGGGAAACTAATAATAGTTGCTGACTTAATCTAAAAACAATTGTGTTTCCCAAACCGCTCCTTTTGTCTCTAAAATATTTCAAGCTTAGCTCTGTGTAAAAATATCTTTTTAAGTCCGAAAGTTTTAATTTTAAACTCTTTTCAAAAGTTATTAAAACCTTTCAAATCCCTCTTTAATTATTATTATGTTTTTAAGTAATCCATCTATTATTTTCCTCTGTGCACTCTCCCAGTCCCCGGCTGAGTGACGGAATGATGTTAACACAAAACCAGTTTCATTGACAATACATGGATGATGCGGCTGCAGCCAGCACCGTCTTATTCTTTGCCTCTTTTTTATTTTTTTTTGTTTTGGAGTTTTCGCTGCCTTTTTTGATGGATGGTTGACAAAAGGCAGAGCGCAGATCGCCGCTTTATTTGTCTTGTTTGATTTGAGCGCGCACACACACACAATCAGGCACAACCACAGATGCAGGCAACTGTCATTGTCGCTGTCAAATCGCGTTAATATCACTGAGCTGTCAAATTACAGAGACCGCCGGGTCCAAATGTTTGACCAGGCCTGGTAACTCAATTAAAATGTTATTCATGAGCCGAAGGAAGGGCGCCAAAAGCGAGCTATTTCAATAATTAAAATTATATTTGAAAGATGTAAAAAAGATTATTAAATATGAAAGGTTCTAGTAATTATTATATTATTTGTAATCTGGCTAAAATCATAGAAATAAGCATATTAGCTCCCAATTTTAAAGCCCAAATTTGCCAAATTTTGTTACCCTTTATCGCTGGCCGAAATAGCCATCCGGTTTTGTTTAATTATTCCCCACTTTTTGGCCATCTTGGCCAGCGATCTGTCAGTGGAACTGTTCTAGACTTAATTACTTCATTACGGCCGAGGTCGGGACTTGGCCAGGCTGTGGCCAATGCATTTGGGTTGGCTGGAAAGCCGTTAATATTGGTAACTCTACACCTTGGTGTCTCCGGAGCGTCCAGAGAGACGCTCGAAAAGTCAGCAGGTTCGTGTTGGCAATTAAAATCGAGTGGAAATAAATAAAGGCAAAACCAATTTAGAACACACACAAAGCTCACATTTCTTTGCTGCCTCGCAGCCGCGCAGCCTCGAAAAGGTGTCGAAAGTTCAAGCTGTTTTTTGTGTTGCCAGCGTTTTTTATAGGCCGCGGCCTGAAAGCCTGGCCAAAAGAGGAAGAGAGCACAGGAATGCCGGAGTGCAATAAATCTTTTAACGACAGTTGATCATCTGCCGCTCTAGCACTTGACTTAAACTCTTGGCTCATTGGATTCCAAAGAGATGGAATAGGAGTTGAAGTAGGAGTTGGAGTTGGAGTTGAAGTTGATGTCTCTGGAATGGAAGTCACAGGGGTCAGGGTACAACACATCAGGGCAGGGGGGCATGGCTAATCTTGGGCAGTGAGATCTTCCCCTCCCCGAACTCCTCTCAAATGTTTGCCCCAGTTACCCCGACCCCCATTTGTTTGTTTGTTCATAAAATTATGTAAATCAGACCGGGGATCATTTGGTTGCCAGTGATTAATTGCAGGCCCGAAAGAGACCCTCCGTTCCCGAACCCAGCTAAGGTTAAGGCGTCAGTGTCCACGACCCGATAACGATTCGTTTTATTTACGATATTTATTTATTTATTTTTTCCCTCCGTCTTGTTAGCATTTTGTTTCCAAGGCGTCCCCTGGCCGGGGCATTAGCGCGAGGTGTGAGCGCGGGGCGATAAGCTAATTCTGATTCTAATTCCCCGCCCGTCCTAATGCGTTTATAATTAACGCACTGCCCCGCGCCCACCTTAAAGAGCAGCACACTGACCACCACGGACTATAGACTGCAGACTACAGACTGCACTGGCCATAGGAGACTAGGTCTTAGCCACCAGCCAGTGTGGGGCGTGCCAAGGCATCAGGCACACACGCCCGCCAGTTGCCAGTTGCGAGTTGCGAGTTGCAGGCTTTGCTACTTGCGGCAGCAGCAGCAGCAAATGCAGCAGAAATTGCAGCAACTGCAATCGCCTCGCAAACAGTAGCGCTCTGTGCTCACTGCTCGGTGTTTGATTACCGAAAGTAAAAAAGCGTAGAAGCTGTGTAGGAGTTGTGTCTATGGAGGTAATACCCTACAGTTTTGATACTTTTAATTATACAATTGTTTATTTCATTTCATAATTTAATAGAAACCTTAAGGAAACTAAGCAAACACAATATAATAATAAATATTGGGGAGATCTCCCTACAGAGACTTGAGGTACTGCGACCGAATGGACTTTTGTGTATTATATTGCATATTTTAGCCTTTAAAAAGATATTTTATTAAGCAGCTATAGTAGATGTTGTTTAGAATATTAAAATAATATTAGACTATTTTCTAGTGCCTAAATACTCTTCATAACGAAACAGTATTGAAATATTTTTTTAATAAAAAGCAAGGGCATAACCTCTACCCTTCTTGATTTCTTACCATCTCAGGCATTGCAATGTTACTCCTACAAATCATATTATTATATTAAATAGTCTTTAAAATACAACATTCTATATGCCCAAATGTCTGTACCCCTTGCTAGGGTATTTTTGAAATTTGCCAACTATTTTGTTTTTGGCAACTTTCTGGCCAAATCTTTTACGCTTTGGATTCAGGAGCTGGAGTTCGGGGCCTAAACTTGAGTTTGAGTTTGAGTTTGAGAGATATCCCAGCTGCTGTTCGTGGTTCTTATGGTCACGTCGTCTTGTCTTACTTGCGTGAACATGCCCCCGACACCGACACCCAAACCAAACCAAAACCCAAGTCCATGCCCGTGTCCCGTGCTCCGCCCGTGAACCCTGCTCCGCTCCTGAGCCTCGGATTGGAGTGCGTGTAAACGCAGTAGCCGCAGATCGTCGTGTTGGGTGTTCGATTAACAATATTTTGCCATGTGCACGCGTATCGCGGCATCTAGCTCTGATTTTGGCCAAAAAACAAAAATATTCCGGGGATGGTCTTGACTCAATCTTGATCTGAATCCAAGTCTGAGAATAGTGATTTGCATATTTGTTGGCGGACGATATTAATTACAATTTAGCAGAGAGACCGAACTCTGGCCTTAAGCTTAATGATCAATTAAATTAAATATAAATATCTTTCTCCTACCAAAAAAAAACAACAAAAAAACTTGTTGCTGTCCCCATAAATATGAAAAGTCACGAGTTGCCGGCAGCCGAAGGAAAACAAAAGTAAAAACCCAAAAAAAAAGGAGAAATACTTGAACAATATATATAAAGATTTGACCCGCCAACCAAACCAGTTGCCACCACTCACGGGCGGAGGGGTGGAGAGGGGGCCTCTGATCGGGCGGGGGCTGCCGAGATTGCCGGGCTTATTAAGCAATGAAATATAATGCATGGCACAAAGATTTATCATACACATCCAACTGATGCCAGCTGCTGCAACAGCAACAGCAACTGCGACTGCAACTGCGACTGCCTTTTGTTTCTGCGCGGCCCACGCAGTCGGAGATTGCAAATATTCGATTTGGCGAACCGAAATGGTAATGGGGAAATCGATGGAGTTGTAAGCCTTTCAGCCTTTCAGCCTTTTTCCAGGCTCCACCAGGACGGTGGCAGCGAAGAAAGCTTCCCCACACACAACGGTTGACATTTGTGGCAGCCGGTCGCCGTAATTGAGCGAAGGTGAAACTGTGAAACTCCGACTGCGAATGGAAATGATCCCGATCCCCCGAGGCTCCCAATCACAGATTTCCCTCCATTAACACCCAATCGCCGTCGTCTGGCGTAACTTATTTGACTGTGTCGCGCCCCGGGATTGGGGCATTGGAGGCTTTGTTGGGGTCTTCCAGGGCAGCAACCGAAAACGATTTTTGTGGGGTTCAAATTTTAAATATTTTTCAACTTGTAAAAAAAAGTTAAGTACGAAAAAGGAAATATTCAAATTCTTCTTTTCACTTCTTTCTTTGTTTAAAAGTGACGAAGCTGGTTACTTAACCAAGTTGTTTTAACAGGATTTACCAGCATAAGCCATGACTTACGGTTGGTTTCAGTAAGCTAAAGTGAATCCTATAAGAATGAAATCTATAAAGTAAATATATCTAAAGGAAAGAAGCTTTAATCCTCGAGATACCTCGACAATAAGATACCTAGTTTCCAAAAGTCTCAGCTCTTTTACAAATAACTTCCATTGTTACTATAAAAATATATATTTTCCTATACTTTTTCCACATAGAAAAACAATTAAATACTTCTTGACAATATTATAAATAATTCTAAATTCAAAAACAAGTAAAAAATCTTCATATATTTATTTAATATATATTTAATATAAGAATTTATTTAAATAGTTGGCAGACCTCTGAGATCTGCTGCTTTATCCGACAGATAGCTCAAATAACCATAAAAATTGTTCAAAAAATGTACATTATTTCCCCCGAACTATATTTTATTCCCATTTCTCCCAGTGCTTAATACCCCTTCTTCACCTCTACCCCCTCCTACTCTGTTACTGATGGCATGATCTAAGCTGGAATTATGAGCTTCGCCCAGACACAGTCGCAATTGCCGCTGCGATTGTTAACAAATGCGTAATGCATGTCCTCAGCAGCTTGATTTGCATATGCAAGAGGCAGCCCCTCGAGTTGCTGTTGCAGTTGCAGTTGCAGCCGCAGCCACTCCAGCGGCTCAGTGACTCACCCTCGGCCGTCCGCCTTCGCCTCCTCCATTTGTATTCCTCCCGGGCCTTAGCTCCGGCCTGTCTGTGTGTCACTGTGACAGATCTTGCTCCTCCCTCCGTGCTCCGTGCTCCGAGCCCCTCCCCGAGAGCGAGGCTTACGCACTTCATAATTCAATCAAGCTCAAATGTTTCGCAATCCCACACAGAAGGAATTTATTGTACAACTCACAATTTTTCAATTGCATTTCGGGAGACAAGCGGAGAAGCAGGCCCTGGAAGGCACCGGGAGAAATGGGAGTAGTTGGTTGAAAGTGATTTTAAGGGTCTGAATTCCTGGAACTATTTTATTACTAATATAGTTAATAGATGTATACAATTAATTAGTTGGTAAATATGCTAATACATTATAATTTTAAAGAAGCTTTGTTTGAGATGGAAATCCTTTAGAAAATGGTTTGCTATAATAATAAACTGTAATCTCCTTAACTATATTAGTATTAACTAATTTTCTAGCTTTAAAATCTTCCTTAGAAAATTAATTTCTTTAAAATATGTCCACTATAAAAAGGATTCTTGTTTTTATTTTATTTAAGACCAAGATACAATCTAGAAATATAACAGGGAAAATATTTATATTGATATTTGAGATATGTCTTCTTTAAATTGAATTTTTGTTTGATTTATTAGTTGAATACAATCAAGAGAAAATAGAAGCAATAAACAACATATAATAAAGATATATTTAAGCTTAATTTGATAATTTATCATATTTATTAATTCGATATATAAAAGTTATGATATGATGATATGATATTTGATGTTGAACGATATATTTTGGTAGATAAAACTAATCTTATTAAAATAACTTGTATACTCTAATTTATATATTTATTATAGTATTTATAATATATTATTTCATCCTTATTTGGGATATATTTTTTTGCATTCCTTTAATCAAGTTTGTCCCCAATTTCTCTCCGTGCCATCCCAGGCCCAGTTGCGCGTCGATTCGGACTGACTGTCAGTGTGTCTGGGCCAGGTTGTCTGTCTCGGCCTTTTGTGCATTTCCTCACTGACGCAGCTGCACTGGATCTGTGGACTTGTGGACTGTGGACTGTAGACGGGGAGCCGAGGACTGTGCCAGGGCTCGAAGCTCTCGGAGATCTTGGCTAGCAGCTTGGCAATGTTTCTATTTCATGCACATTGACAGTTGTTCGGCGTGTTGTTGCTGTGTCGTTGTCGTTGTAGTTGTCGTTGCTGTGTTTGCTGTTTGCTGTTTGTGTTGCCTGTTGCCAGCATGAAATTGTTAACAACATTTGTTAGCTGCCCCGACCGACCGACCACACTGCGTGCAGTCGTCGCCGGGGCTCGCTTTTGGCCAAGTCGCCTGCTGCCTGACTTCACTTCATATTGACAATGAAAGCTTCGGCTACCTCAAATGCCGCATTTTGTTGCCCCGCTTGATAGTTGATAGTTGACCACACTGACAGGTTAGCAACAAAACGCTGATACTCGAACTCGTACTCGATCTCGTATATATATTCGTATTCGTATTCGATCGAAAAATGCCAAGATTTGATTTGAAAATTCCAGCGCCAGGCCAGCAGCAGCCGCAGTCGAGGCAATAAACATTTTTCGCTTACTTTTCCTCTGTTCGCCATTTGCGACATTTCTGTAATTGATTTTTGCCTCAAATATTTTTGTGATTCTGTTTTCAGTTTCGGTTTGGTTTTCCTAGGCGCTTTTATTAGTTTTTATGAGTCTTAAGTTATGGCATTGATTTATTTATGTGCATTTAAAGCGCGCTCAGTTCCGCAAACT
>VNJU01003235.1:0-144863 GCA_008042675.1 Drosophila seguyi
TTATTTTAGAATTTCGGTTTTAATTTTATCAAAATCGGACAACTATATCATATAGCTGCCATAGAACCGATCGAAAAATGTTGAGAAAAAAATCGAACTTAGCAAATTTTCCGCATATTTTCATAAAATTTAAGACATGGCCATTTTTTATTATTTCAGAATTTCGGTTTTAATTTTATCAAAATCGGACCACTATATCATATAGCTGCCATAGGAATATATATATCTGTTTGCCTTTGTTGCTTGCAACATTTTTCGCCAGCAACATTCTGCAGTGGCAACATTAATTTAATGACAGTACCCGAGAAAGTAAAAAAAGTCAGAACATTTTTCTTCTTCTTCATCTTCTTCTTCTTCTAATTACTGCAAGGGTATTTAAACTTCGGAACGCCGAAGTTAGCTTCCTTTCTTGTTTTTTTTTAATTTTATCAAAATTGGACAACTATATCATATAGGTGTCATAGGACCGATCGGAAAATTTCGAGAAAAAAATCTCTTTTAGCCAATTTTCCACTTATTTTCATAAAATTTGAGACATGGCCATTTTGTATTATTCCAGAATTTCGATTTTAATTTTATCAAAATCGGACAACTATATCATATAGCTGCCATAGGAATATATATATATCTGTTTGGCTTTGTTGCTTGCAACATTTTTCGCCAGCAACATTTTGCACTGGACACATTTATTTTATGACAGTACCCGAGACCGTGAAAAAGCCAAAACATTTTTCTTCTTCTTCTTTTGATTACTGCAAGGCTATTTAAGCTTCGGCATTCCGAAGTTAGCTTCCTTTCTTGTTAAATCTGATATGCAAAGTCGAAGGCTGCGACTTTACTGACGTGTCGCTGCGGTACCTGAAATGCCATATTACAAAAATCAACGAGAATGAGTATTATACTTACAATTAAAAAACCCAAAAAAAAATTTAATTGCATAGTAAATAATTAAAATTTTCATTTTTTTTCTTCTCTTAATTTAAATTAATAGAATAAGTGAAAAGAAGTTATTATTATTTATTTTCCAAAACTAAACTAAGCCGTTTTGGCATAGAAACAACTAAATATTGTAGGGTTGCTACATCAATATTAGCCCATTGTCGATCTATGGCTGATTTGAGGTGACGAACTGTCTCAAACTGTCTGCCGTTTTTAAAAACGCGTGTAAAGAGATTCTCGATAGGAATAAGGTCATGGCTCACAGCTGGCCATTTTAAAACTGGAATTTTTCTATCTCTTAAAAAAGTTGTTGTTGACCTGTGCAGTGTGAATTGAAGCGTTATCCTGTTGATAGCTCCAGTCATCGCCATAAATGTTGCCAGCGAATACAATCAGTTCGTCGTCCAAAAGTTCTACATACATCCTGGCATTCATTCTAGTGAATATATAACCAATTGGGGTCATTCCATTGTAGCAGAATGCTGCCCATACCATCACGGTGCCACCTCCAAATCCTCGCTTGTATGTAGCGCTTGCTCGAATGAAAGTTGAGATACTTCGTTAGCGCCATCTGTTGGTCGATTGGATTACGAGGCGCTGCGTTGCCACTAGTGCAAGTTAGGGCAGAGAAGGCATAGACGAATAGTTGCGAGAGAGTAACAGTGGCTCCTGTCAACTGTCTCCATTTCACCCACTTTCACATAAAGCCTTACCGCCACTTTTTCGGCGTCATAGCTTCACACTCCATTTTGGCAGCCGTCGAGAAAGGTTTGATTTTTCAGCCAGGCCGAGTTTGTGAATTCAGTTGAAACAACTCGCTGAGATTTATAAAAGTGCCAAAGGAATTATTTTCTTCGACTCAGAATCCGAGCGAGGTGAGCACAAGCAGAGCGAACTGCTAGTGCGTTGGCTTAATTGTTGGGGAATTTCGTAGGCAGCGTCTTGTACCATCCCAAGGCTCCAGAGGACAGGGGGCAAGCAAAAGCTGAGGAGAACGACGGAGACGCAGCCGATCTTCGAGAAGCAGCAAATAGCTGGAGAGTGAGCTAGCTCACATCACAACCGCATCCGCTTCGCGCTGCAGAGGGAGGATCCGACCAGGGAGTACCATTTAAAACCCATATATAAAACTCCGTATAGCCGACCCTCTGGCATGAGCCAGTAAATCGGGAGCGAGCGCCCAGTAGTTATCCGGATAGGATTGAAGCTTTTATGCTTGAGTGGAGAGCGCATAGTTTGCAGCTGAGCCAAGCGTTTTAATTTCGATTTGTTCCGCCCGCCCGTTTGTAGTCGCCGCTGCGATCCGCCCGCACCAACCGAGAATATGCCCATAAAAAAATAGGCCCCAGCAAAAGACTGGAAAAAAAGTGAACCCTGGGTGAATCCCTAATTGCCGAGAAAATTCGCCGCAAAAAGAAAGCCAAGATTCGATAAAAAAAAATATATATAAAACAAAGATGTCTTAGAAATTAAAGTTAGGTTAAATGTAAAATAAGAAGCAAAGGTTGTGCGGCAAGTCCAATAAGGGTTTAACATTTTTTTTGTGATCTTGAATAACTTGATTAAATTGAGGAAAAATAAGTGCAAAAGAAAGAAACGAAATGAGCGGAAAGTGCGCGTCACCCAATACCTAATTTTCATCTCTCCTTTTCTTTATTTATGTTCATTGTTGTTGTTGCCCGTGAATTTCTTTTTTCCCTAATTTAGCACGACAACGAGGAAAGCGCTTTCATCGGTGGATGTGGAAAATATGGTGAGTGTTTTAAACGCCTGAAATCACGAGAGCCAGATAAATTCTATTTGTTTTAAATAAAATCAAAATAAGTCACGAATAAATAGAAAGAAATATATATTTTGCCATAAATTAAGGGAAACAGAGACCGAGAGAAGAGCGCATAAATAAGCTCATGTTGGGTCGATCTGAAAGCTTTTTATGTTTTTGCCTCAATCATTGCCATGTCCAATAAAATATTTTTCCTAGCGGCAATGTTCATGAACGAAAATCAGAAAATTGCTAAAGAATTATAAACCCATTTCGAATTGCTGTCGCCTTCCATTTATCCTGTAGTTAAATTGGCCAAAAAGTTTCATAATTTTAAATATTTGTATGGCCGTGAATGTTACATTTTATTTACGCTTTTAATTTATATTTTGTATTTTATTGTTCGCTATTTATTATATATATTTAGTTTATGTACCCGGTATCTAGTTTAAGACATGATTTTATTTTCTTCTTACTCTTAATAAAATTTTATAATGTTCTAGAAAAGTTTTAAAAGTGGCCGCAGCTAGCTTTGCTTTGTGATGTAGGGTAGCACTTGCACGAGGGGTGGCTCAGCTAATAAGTGGTAGGGTGGGCAAAAAAAGAGCCTCCAGAAGGCCTCTGAGGAGATGAGGAAGGGAATCAGCCAAGACGAAACATACTTCTCTTTTTAGCATTTATACACTCGTGTTGTGTGATACTCTACCCCGGTTAAAGCTTGTTATTGTTGCACGCAAATATCTTTCGTTCTAATTATGAATAGGCATCCCGAGATCTGAGCAAGACCATCACCCCCGTAGCCGACGAGCCGAAGCCGGAATATTATCTTGCGTGCGCTCAAATTTCGAGTCAACATCTTGCCTGATATATTATATTCACTGTAGCGATTCGTTACATGTAGCAGGAGCGTCGTTCCTGGCGCAAATCTCCCCAATATGTTTTGCAATTGTCTGGGCCATCTAAATTAAATTTTTTTTGTCGCTAAAGACGGCATCGTGCCACTCTTCGCTCCAACATCTATATTGGTTTGCAAATTCCAAACGAGGCATAATGTGCCGCTTCAATAGCTTGGGTTTGTTTAATGAATTGGTTTTCGTGTAGAATTTGAACAATTCTGTTCCTAGTAATTTGAAAACCCAAATGAGCCCTTATTTGTCCGCTGCTCATCGAATCTTCAACTGCCAGATGTCGAATCTGCCGTTTGCACCGATCATTAATATTTGTTTTCCGTCCACTGCGTGGCGTGGGACCATAGCCAGAGTTTTTAAAAATTTAGAAATGCAGTTTCTATGCCTGTTTAGTTTAGTTTATTTGAGATATTTCGCAACCGCTTTCATGCATTCCAATAATTATTCCCTGCTCCTTGACTGACAATAACCTACCCTAATAACTTCAATAAATGTACATAAATTTTACAGATTTCATTAAGCAAGTATACTTACAATACGAGCAAATTTTTACGGAAAAGATTTTGCCGCGATGGTATCAGCATGAAAGATCAGCTAGACTGATTTTGCACATACAATTATTTACTACGCAATACCCAATGCTCTAACACATTTTTGAAGTAACGGTACAACGAAAGAGATAAGAATGCAAGAATTTTTGTTGAATAGCAACAACATGTGACGAAATCATACTGCATTAATCAAAATATAAAAAATTAACTGTTAATACAAAAAATTCACAAAAACAAAAATGCACATATAATTATTTGTATGAGGTATTTATAATGTATAATGTATTTTTGCGCGTCTGCGCGTCACAAGGTGCCTCCTTCTAGACCAAATAATGGCTGGGCTTTTACAAAGAATGTGTTTGGTAGTCTCGTCGTCTTATTTGCAGAGCCTACACTTCGTGTCCAAAGACAGACGCATTTTTTGAAGGTGGTATTTTAAGACATGGTGGCCGGGGAGGTAGGCTACCAAGAGTCTTAAGTCCCTCCTGGAACATCCAGCAGTGTTTCTGAGCTTGATATCAAATATTTGGATTTCTCTCCTTTAACCCATCTTTCTAGCATATCTTTGGCAGCGGCCCACCCTACGGCCCTAAGTAGTCGCTGGGCCGACCCTTGCCAGCTCGTCCGCGTTTTCGTTGCCGGGAACTCCGGCATGACCGGGAACCTAACACAAAGTTACCGTGATCCCGGTAGAGAGCTGTTGAAGGCGACGAGTTTGGAGATTATCGTCTAAGACGATAGAGCTTTGATCGCCGCCAGACTATCTGAAAAGATATGTATTGTAGCTCCTGTCATCCTCTTGTCCAGAATAAATTTAGAGCAGGCCTCAATGGCATGAATCTCTGACTGGGTCATTTGCCCAGTGCAATCGAGACTCTGGTGTTAGGTCCAAATATCCCCGCACCCACCCTTTGCTCAGTTTTGCACCCATCAGTGAACCAATGCAGGATTCTGAGGTCACTACAAGTGTTTCCACCATCCCAAGCCCTACGATCTGGGATGAGAGTCCCTAAATCCGCCCCGAAGTAGAGCTTCATGGTCCTAAGGATGAGTCTCGTTCTGCCAAAGCAGAAATTCTGCCGCCGCACTTGGCGAGTGGTCCGCTGCACTACTCTCTACTGGGTGGTATCGAGGTCGTTCTGCTTATCAACATATGCTAGAACTTCCACATTCGACAACTGTAAGCTTTTGGCGAAGTAGCGTCGCACAAGGCTGATCCGGGGAACTGGCCCTTCTCCAACAGCTCCAAGCGTCAAGCGAAATGTTAGCCTTGATAAGGCTCAAGTTGCGCCGGACCCACTCGGCTGCACTCCACTATGGAGAAAATTACCACTTTTTGTGGCATTATTTAATAACTTGAGAACTAAGAAACATATTTAAGTTCTGCTCTTTGAATATTGTTTATCATTACAAGACGAATATATTTTAGGAAAAATGGGCGTGGTCTGATCATTTTTTTAAGGATTTACTTTTTTTCTGCACTGTAAAATGTTTTCCTCCCTTTTCTTATTGTTAGAATTGAAAAATAATTCAATTGTATAAAATTAGACAAATTACAAACAATTTTTAAACCAAATCACACTATTTTTATTTTGCACAGTACAGGCGACCAATCATTTGCAGCTTTTTCTAATTCTGTTCCCTCATTTTTAAACAAACTGATTGGGAAACCCGATTTTTGTGGAATATCATTTAAAGGTATACAGATTTAGTATACCATAAAAAAGGCAATATTCGCAGCTTTAGGCGTTTCAAATGTCAAAAATCTCGATATTTCCCAGAAGTAAGGTTAGAACTTTTAAAGTTAAATTTGAGAAAATGTGCGCAAAAATACACTTTTATACTTTCAGAATATACTTAGATTTATTGCTATACAACATAGAGCTCTATTTGAATACTAGAATATATTAAAAATTATTTAATTTTATTTGGGTTTCACAAGATTTTGCAAAATGACTGACTATTTCTTTAGTAAGTATTTTCACCCACATTATCTCACGCATGCAGTTCAAAATATCTTTGAATTGCCTTCTTTCGTTCGTGCCGGCCAATCCCGCTAGTCCACACAGCAAACAAATCAAAGTTGGAAACATGGGGTTACCTAATAGAAATACAAATTGCGTCAAAAGAGGGGAAAACGAGGACATTAACACAAATACCTGTTAACTCAGAAAGAATTCTAAACTCTTTAAGATAATCCTTTTCAAAGTTTAAATTTGCTTATAAAAATCCAGTTCTAGAAGCGCTTATAAAACGACAAAATATTAGTATACACACGCACAATTTGAACAATTTTATAGATTAAACACATAGTGAAAACCTGCTTAATTAGTGTCATGACTTGTTTTTCTTCTAACTGTGTTGGCATCACAAAAAAAATTAAAACAAAACGTAAGGCAAAATGTAAAAAACTTAGCCGAACGTCTTTCGATTGGAACATCTGACTAAATAGCTGTTATTTTAGCATATGGCTGTTAAATTTATCATTTTATTTATCATTTTAAGTTTGGGCCATAATATTCGGATGTTTTATCAATGCATTAACACCAAATTTGTGTTAATAAATAAACTTTTAAAAAATATGCAAATGCTAGATAAAGTGTTCATTTCCCCCATAGTGCGCTAGTTCTTCGCGGCGGGCTACCAAATAGGCCCAAAAATGTATTGACAGAGAAGGTGATTATGTTGAAAAATAGACAAAGAATCGACCTTTCCAATGATTTATATATATTAAAAACCATGTTATAAAGTCGAAAAAAAAATAGGGAAAGTTACTTTTTACAAAGCCCTCGTAGATACTCTGGAAAACGGGAGCAACAGTAATTTAAAAGTCAATTTTGAAACATCAGGTAATCTTTTCTTTCAGTTTCAAAATAAAGCAAACTTCATTTACAAGCTACTCTTTTCATTCAGTCTCAAAGTAAAACAAACTTCAAGTAGACTGCTACTATATCTGTTCAAAAACATACGGCTCATTCAGTGTACTTAAAAAAAATGACAATTTCACGCAAAAACATCGCCGACTCCAAAAAATCCTCTAAAAAAAAGGCCCATGGAGGTGGCAATGACCAGTCATCGCGCATTGTTAAAATGCAGGAGGAAGTCGACTTCTTATTGTGTAAATTGCGCTACATTGAGATTCTGTAAGGTTTCCTGCTCTCGTCCTGGACTGGTCAGATACGTGATCTAAACGACCGAATCCTTTCCTTTCCAGCTGCTACGCATCTGACGACCCCAAAAGTATGCCGATTATAGAGGAAATTTTACGCATTTTGCATAAGACTAAAATAGGTGAATTCCTTATGTCTATCTTTCCTGTTTGGCAATCTTACCCTGTCATTGTCAATTTCAGAATGAATTTGTCTCCCCGAATGCTGCAACGCAAGAAAATGAGGAGGATTAATGTGAGGAGAGACACAAACCACGTAATAAATTTGCTGCAATTTCATACCAATACGGCGTGTTGACAGCTGCTGATGTTCTGAAGTATAACTTTGTTTAAACACTACATTTAAAGAAAACATGCTGCCGTTTAAAACACTTACACTTGTATATATGTATGTACACCAAACACTTAATAAGTTGCAATACATCTAAAATCGAAAGCTAAATAAAATTAGTTTGCTGTTAGGTATGCTAAGATCCACGTTGGTTAAATGGTGTTCGATTAGGACTTTGACTGACTTCCGGTAAGCTTATGGAAAGTAACCAAGTAATTTAATATGATGAACCAATTACTTGGCCCGCATCAATGGAAATCCCTTAATCTTTGGGGGTGATCTGCAGAATGAGCAGTTAGGCTCATTGTTGAGGACAACCGGAAGTTGGCTGACGAAATCGAGCGTACGTGTATTACCGTTTGGAATGTTTCGTCCTTGGGAACCGCTGTTGGAAAACCGCGTCACAAACCACCTGACCCCTTGAACGTGCAGCCTCGATCTGGGCGTGGAGGACGTGGTGGACATGAAGGACGTCGCCTCCCTGTGCTTTAATGCTATATAAACATTTGTTTTCAATCACAAGTAAAGGTGCAGCAAGGCCTGGCCCGTATCCTGATGCCGCTTCCTGCAGCCACGAGGAGAGATTTCCCCGGCGAGAGGCGGATGGCCCGAATCCATATACTGGACGCCCAAGCCGGGGAGGGAAATGAATCTGAGCAAGAAGGATGCGGCCCGTGACCCACCATGGGCAAACGGCTGAGGATCCGCGGGGCCAACAATAAAAGAAAGAAATTATAAGAAACATTTAAATATTCGTTTAACTTTAAACAAAAAAGAAAGCTAACTTCGGCAAGCCCAAGTCTAAAATCCTTGCAGTTAATAAATGAAGAAGAAAAATGTTTCCACTTTTCGCTTTCTAGGGTACTGTCGCAAGATAAATGTTGCGAGCGAAAAATGTTGCGAACGAACCAAATGAATTAATATATATATTCCTAGGGCAGCTATATGATATAGTGTTCCGATTTTGATAAAATTAAATCCGAAATTCTAGAAAAATGACCATGTCTCAATTTATATGCAAATATGTTAACAATTGGCTTAGTTATAATTTGTATACCCTTGCAGGGTATTATTATTTTAGTCAGAAGTTTTCAACGCAGTGAAAATTGTTTTATTTTGAAAGCCAAATCACAGCTATTTGGCTTCTTCGCTCGCAACATTTTTCGTTCGAAACATTTATTTTATGTCAGTACCCGAGCAAGCGAAAAAGTCAGAACACTTTTCTAGTTCTTTTTCTACTTTCTGCAAGGGTATTTAAACTTCGGCATGCCGAAGATTGCTTTTTTTTCTTCTTCGCACCTCATTCAACTAGTATTTTACGCGGCAAATTCAAAGAGATGGAAAAACAATGTGATTGAAATTATTTAACTATCGATATTTTCACTACGTTGGTTCCATCCCCAAAAAAAAAAACCGATATGATTTATGTTTCAATTTAAAATGATTTTAATTGAAGACAACATACCGTTTGCCCAAATGCTTTAAATACATAGCATGTGATTTTGGGTCATAAAAATTAAATTATTTAATAAAAATTAAACTTGGTTAAATTGAGAAAATATAATATAGCCAATTTAGATGTAGGATATTTTTTAAGTAATTTTTATTGCTAAAAATGCGTTTCATCCATATTTGTACACAACAAGTACAACTATTGGCTCGCAAAATATCTAAAAAAAAACACGATACGAATATTTTTAAAAAATATCGATATGTCGATAGCGGGATAGCCCTGCTAGGCGGTCAGATGATTTTCCAATTGGAGTGCGGACGGTCTTGCTGTGTTTATTTGGTGAAAAATTGAATTTTTCTTTATTTTCAAAGCGCTTTGGCAGCCGATATTTTGGTCTGTTGAGTAATCTATTAAGAGAAAAACGCGTGCAACATTATTGGAGGCGTGGGTTATTCTTCGCTACCTCTGTGCTTCTGGAACACACATATTCTGCGTTTCCGCATCCCGCATTCGGTGTGCATTTGTTTACGCCGACCATTGCCGCCCCACATCTCACATTTTCTGGTGAACTTGTGCCGTCGGTTGGTGTCATTGCCCCGCCTCCGCTACCCAAAGTTTGGTGCTGTAAAAAATCGAAACTCCCGCACAGTGGGCAACGTGGCCGTCATAGTCGAGAGATTAACTTGAAGTGAAACACGGAGGGTTGTGCAACCGAAAAAACCAGCACGGCGCACACGAACACACTAGGGCCACAGGCGGATTAAAATTCAAGTGGACAGCTGATTACGGCGCGTGCTGCACCCAGTGCATTCCACTGTGCAAGGGCGGCAAATATTATTAAAGCAAAACGGCAAACAAACACAATCGACGGCAAGCGTAACCAGAAAAAGAAAGGCGGAGCAGAGAAGGCCCTACTCGTTCGGTTATTTAGAGAGTCGTTAGCCCAACAACTGCAATCATTTTATACATACATATGTACTTCGGCATACAATGTAAGCTGCTGCCATGTCAAAGGACCAAGATCCAGCAATGGTTGTAATTTAGCCCATTATTAACTGGCATTAACTGGAAGTAATAACTGCAAAAACATCAGGTGAGAGACAAAACATAGAACAATTCGTTGACCTCGCTGTTGGTTTGGTTGAGCTTGTATAAATATACATAAATATATTCGCCCAGCATGAATGCGTAATTCCCACTCAAAAGTCTCATTCCCAAGACCCATCACTTGTACATGTGTGTGATAAATTATTGTTTGTTTTGGCTTTTATTTCGAGCAGCCATGAGTTGACGATTTTTAATTTATTTTCGCTGTATTCCCTGACTATGATCGAGTGCAAACTATTAATAGCTTGGCAATTTTGGCACGACTGCTGCTTTTTACTTATTTAAATTATTGACGCCGTGCGCTTTTTGTTAATTTTAAATAGTTTGTACATACATACACACACAAACATGGTTTTGTTTGTGCAGTTGGCAATACGTAGTGTTCAGAGTGACTCAACGCAGCCAGATAAGACCAACAAAGACAACTCCAAAGTGTGTATACATAGATATCTGCATTGTTTTATGTGCAAATAGGGTACCCGCCAGTCGTCCTGATAAAGCGAAATAAATAACTAATTCAAGCCCTACAATCAGTGGCGTTCGCGGTATGTCATAAAGGGGGATTTCTGTGACTTGCCCCCAGCACTTGCTTCGATTGTTGTGGGCTGAGTGAGTGGTTCTGAAGGACGAACGCAAGATGAGATGCTGGCGAACCGCACTGGCTCTAGCACAGTTTCAGGCTTGTTCCCTTGTCACACACGCGCCGCCATTTTGCTGCTCCAGTCGTTTGGCTTTTATTGCCATTGTCTTTGACACCACCACCCGCCTCCCTGAACTGGGTGCTTTTCCACCATAGTTGTCAATACACAGAGGGAAGAAGTTGTTTTTACTTCTGTAGTTACCTTTTAACTTCTGTGGCTAACAAAGTTTACCAAAGGTCTTAAGAAATTTATTAAAAGCATATTGTAAAACCCATCGTGTTTCATATTTAAATCATTTTTTAACATATTCAAAAATCATATTCAGTATCAGGGGTGTTAAAAAATCCAATAGAAATCACTCTATAAATCACGTATCCATACCATACAGATTCTCCCAATAAAATATATTGAGTGTATGATATGATTATTTTTACCAATGTTGGTAAAGAGATTTGACTAGCGAACGCTTTTTTGGCTTCGATTTTGGGTTCTTTTTGTGGGTCTGCAAATTTGATTTACTGTAATCGAAAACCGTTCTCGTGGCGACGACGTCCTTGAGCTAGTGATTTCTTGTTTTATGCATTTCGAAATGGCCACATGCCCAGATACTAGACACACTTGGCTTAGAAGCCATTGACCTTAAACGACGCGAAACGTTGGGAATTGACAACACCAACGATTGAACGAAAAGTCGAAAAAAACTGTTTGTAGCAGCTGATGAAACCGGTAAGATTTTGTTGATTTTTTTTCTGTTTATCCGTTCTGTCGGATAATGTGTGTCAGCAGAGTGCGGAGAAGCGGCCAACAGCTGATTGCAAAGTCGAAATCGAAATCGACAAAAGAAGGCCCATAACCGGTTTCCATATGTCGCCTCAGCAGCGGACTGTCTCACAACTGTGTTAAT
Organism: Drosophila seguyi; assembly: GCA_008042675.1. Lineage (NCBI taxonomy): Eukaryota > Metazoa > Arthropoda > Insecta > Diptera > Drosophilidae > Drosophila > Drosophila seguyi. The sequence continues at coordinate 11,766 of VNJU01003235.1, forward strand.
AATGATAATTGCTCTAAAGACGCATTGTTAGTTGCCCGTTCTCACATTAGCACACAAAGACTTTATTAAATATAAAAATTAGTCTACGCAAATCATGCACATTTGCATAGAGCTCCGATTTAGCACTGTCTCTGTGTGCTCTAACAACATTAGAAAATATTAATGATCTTCTCTACCTTCTACCTTTTTCTGTAAACTTTTTCTTTAAAACTCAAGACTCAGTCCGGATTTTAGTTTTAGACAACTTCATCCCAGAAATTTACATAGGAATGGAATGGCTCGTACTTCTCGTTCCGGTTTTGACCTTCAGATACACACAGCATTTAATTTAATTTATCTGCAAGTATATAAAGCATATACTAAATAGAGGATTTTGATTTTACTTGAGAACACATTCCGTGGATCTTGGAGAGGTGGAAGAAATACTTCGACTCCCCAATCTAGAGCTTGCAACAACAAATCACATGCGTTCTGCGATGCACATGAAGATCGTATGTACGTCTAAGCTAGATAAAATATAAGCACAAATGCGACTTCGTTTTTGTTTTTGAACTATTTTGTCTGAAAGCCCAATAGGGCTTTTCTAATATGGATTAGCAAATACGAAATTTAAATAAGGAATATCACTTTTTTACTGATATTAAATATAATTACTACACAATTTGTAAAATCATTTTAAATATATGTACATATATATTCGAAATGGTCTCTGTTGGACCCGACCTTTTCATTTGGGTAAGAAAGCATTATTTAACACGCAGCTGTTGCATGCTACACCACCTTCATCCATCATAATTCATTATGGTTGCCACTCTGATTTATTATTCGTTGGGCTGCATAAAATGTAGAAAATCGGAAAGAAACGCCAACAAATTGAAAACATGCGAGGGAATTAAGCGATTGTCAACTGGTAAATTTCCACTGCGTTCAAAGAAAAAAACAAGAACCGTCGCCGAACCGTCTCGGTGGTGGGTAGTGCCAGGGAGCGGCGGAAATTCGAAACTCCGATGCACAAGCATTCACAGAGGGAGATGAGGAGCCTTAGAGCAAGGGAGCAGGGACGGACTCGCAGTGTGTCAGTCCAAATTCGAACTCAAAGGGAGCAACAACGCGCATCACAACTGCAGGAAGTGCAAACAAGCCACTTTTTCAGTGATTATTCGACTAGTCAGCGCTGCTTTGTTTATTGGCCTCGCGGCAAGAGGCGTGGAGAGCGGAAAACAAATAAACAACTGACAAGGAAACGATATCGTAAGACGCGTAAGTGGAGCAATTAGGAGCAACCAAAGTTCATTTATACCCAGCTGTCGCACAAGCAGCTCCAACAGCGCCCGAAAACTTGGCCAAAACACATAAACACCTCCTCGCCCCTACATCCATATCCAAGAGTCACAGACTGCGTGACGCTAAACGCTAAATTTCACTTGGCAAATTTATAGCAAAGGGAAATTTTCGTAATTACATCATATGCTCCTTGAACGCCGGTGGTGACCTTGCCCCTTCCAACCCTATGCCGCCTTAAAGGTCCTTCAGGGCACTTATCTAGAAAAGCTGGTTGAAATCTCATCGCAGCTAGGAAAATTTATGTTTTATATGACCTGAGTCTTTAAAGGAGAGAATAATTAAGATTCACATCCCATCCAATTCAATTGATATATGCAGAAGTAACTCTGTGAATCCGGTTTTAATTAGTTTTAATTCAATGTGAAGATAGTATATAAAATAGTATAGTATATAAATTTATAAATCCCAAATGAATTATTTATTACCTTTACTTTGAAATGTATTGCCTGTTTAAAATCAGAATGAATTCGTATGACCGCAAGTCCAAATTCGAAAGTTCATTTGTTGATTTCTAATTTGCATTTTTGCTTAGCGTTTTGCACTCAACCTTTTTGCTTCGCCGTGGGAGCCCATGTCAAGAGCAAAAATTATAAAATATAAGGCACCCTCAGCCTTGAGGATTGTTTACACGCATAGCCGAATGTCCGTTTTATGCCAAGTTGCCCTTTTCAAAAACAACAGAGGACCACAAACATGGCGTCAGCATGTGGGTTTTGTTTTATATTTGTATTTGTATTTTTTCCCTTATTTCAGAATACACATCTAATGTGGAGAATACGAAACATAGGTTCTTTAAATTGTTTAGATAGATACTAGTTTTTTCTGAATTGTAAAAATATATTTCTATATACCTGAAAATTCCGAAGCCTTTTCTTATTCCGTAACCAAGATTCCATTTAGTGAATGACTAATAATGAAACAAGCATTTACATATATAGATCGCATACCAGCGTAGAAGTGCAACAGCCTTGCAGATTTATGGATTTCTCGATATAATTTTAAGCGCTGACATAGCAGCATTTTATAGCAGTCATTAAGTTGCTGCAAAAGGTAAATTTAAAACATAAAAGGACGCTCTAAACATTCGCTTGTCCAAAGGGACACCCTTTGGTGTGTGAGACTTTGTGCTTGCACGTGTAAAGTGCACCCTGCCTTCTCCTCTGTTACCCATGCGGCTTTCTTGAAAGGTTTTTAAGTGATGTCACTATCACTTTCAGTTGACAACAAGAAGGATTGTCTTGGGCGAAATCCTTATATACATTTTTCTACCCTTAACAACTTTATACAATATACAAACGTACTTTCCTGTGAATACTGAACAAAATATGTATATAAAAATATTATTGAATTTTGTTTATCTTTATGAATTCAAGCTACATTAAAGAAATTTTAGCAAAAACATTACTGCAATAGTTAAAAATATTCATTCAACTCACCTTTACTAAGATTTACAGATTTATATGCGTATATATCAGAGATCTGCATTAGTCCACCGCAACTACAATTACACCGCATACAGGCACAGTATTTGTAGACTCGCGTCACAAAGCACCACATCAAAAAATGAGGCGGTGTTTTTTACTCGTTTCTTTTGTGCACTTTTTCTATGCGGTGCCAAATATGAGTAGGTACCTACTGATTTGTTGACTTTTTACTCGTGTAAGCGGCCACCGCATATACAATTGTGTGTGCAAAAACAACACTAACCTTTTTGGTGCCAATGCACCGGTTTTAAAAAGGAGATCAAAAGGAAATATGCAAAAGCAAATTTAAACTTTAAATTATTTTCTAGCATATTGCAATTATTCTGCGTGTGTCACATTGGTCTTGGTCGATTTTAGGCATGTGTATTCTGCTAGGCGGTGTGCGACTTACAGAATTTCCACGCGTGAAAGAGACAGAGTATATTTCCACCGCTTTTTTTTGTTAATTCTCTGTGTCCTACACACATACCTTGCGGTGGTAAAACGCCGAAACCGCATATTATGCGGTGTGAGTAACAGCGCCACCGCTTTTTGTGCGAGTATACATGTAGTTCTCAAATCTGGCACCGGTGCCGATCTCTGGTATATATCTATTGACAATGTTAACCGTTAATATTTTGCATACTCAAATACAAGAGCTTTCATAGGAAAGATAGGAAAAAAACAATAATTCGTAAGATAACCTTACTATTTTAAAACCTACACTCATATAATACATATATCATTCTTTGGTTAATGGTTTGGTCAAGTTACAAGGTCTAGACGTTTACAAACTTTGTCTTCCCGTAGTTTGATTCCTTTCTTGATGTTTTTTATTTCACTTTCTCGGAAGCAGCAAGATAATAAAAATAAACACCGGGCTGCCGCCAATATAAGGTTCAATAAAATGAAAATGGAAAGGCGATATCCATTTTCCAAGAACTTTTTAATCCAAGACGTTATTTAAGCAACAGCAATAGCAGCTCTGTTTTCTCCTGAACCCTTCCCCAAAGTAGATTTAATTGAGCATGAAAGCATGTTGGCAAACTGCATATACGCAATTGCATTGAACAAACAAGAGCCGTGCACAAACAAAACGCGAAAACCGCAAATCAATTAACAACCACCAACAGCAATCTTTTAGCTTAGCTTAGCTTAGCTGGGCCCACTATCAATTACGGATATCAATTAAGCGAAAAGCGAGGGGGAGGAGTGACAGCTGACGTTGGGCGAGCTTCTCTGCGAACTTGGCTCTAGGCGGACGTCAGAGGATATTACAGTTTGAGCGGTGTCTAGGCCAAGTTCATGGTTGAATCGCTTAGTTGCAACGATACCGCGATGTGTGGGAAGGACAATGACTGCCCGCAGGGTGCTGATGGTTCCCCTGCTTGGGCAAACCCTTTGACCGAGAAAACTTCGTCTGAGGTGACGCTGATAGTGAGTGAGAATGAGAAGAGCAAACTCAATTTAACTCAAGGTGACAAAACTTGTCGTTGGCGTAGTCAATTAAGGCGTTCTGCCACAAGTCAAATGACAATTTGCAGAATCGTTTTCGACAGGTAAACCATAGGGAGATATTAGTAAGTGCGTATTTTCTTAGAGGTTTTCCCACTTTATATTAATTTTTTACTGCCCCGCCATATAGTAATCAGACAAATAACCCCAATTTGCTGGCCTAGGTCAGCATCAAACGGGTCTCCTGTATAAACCGAGGCGGTCGTAAAGCTTATCGCCCCCCCTTTAAAGCAGCCACAAGATTACCCCACAATGAGCCGACTGCAGGAATTTATTGAGCCCCTTGAAAGCCGTAGAAAGTTTTCACTTATCACTATATTGGGCACTGTTGGCCAACTTATGTGCTTAAAAGCTAGTCATTATTCGTAGATTATTTGAAGTAACTCATAAAAGGAAAAGCGGATTCTTCTAGATGCGTTTGGATTTAAGAGCTCTTGAGTTATTGAGTTATTGGTAAATGTGTTGTAAATTGAGGAATATCAATTGTTGATTTGAATTTGAAAAATTTTAAATATTTGATACAAAAGTAAGAAATATGAACTATTTATGTTATAGAAGTAGCTAAAATTAGCTAAGATTACCCAAAAAAAATCAAATTTTATTATGTTCCAAAATTATTTCCTCTTTTTCAGTCTTTTTCGATCTAAAATGTTGATCCCTTTGAGCATTGAAAGCTATCCGTCTGATAGAATTATATTTATTAACGATCAAGGCTGCTCTGACATGTGCTCCGATTTGATTGCATTGCTGTTGTAACTAGACTAGCAATTACCGAAATCACATGATGTGTGGTATATATAGAATCATAAATACATATACATTCATTTGCAGGGTATGTGTGTCAGGCTCTGCATCTGAATTCGAATCCGAATCCGAATCCGAATGTGACCACTGCCAAAAAGAGAATAAAGAGCGCGTCACAGACCGTTGGCATGCTGACAGACGCCAACGCGTGTGCTCGTACGTAGAGACATACAAACTGACGCTGCGAGTGGCTATATAAGTATGTAACTGCACAAACACACAGATATAGGAAATACTATAGGCACGACGCTCTTTGATAAGAAATTTATTAGATTAAGGCAACGATTGCCGCGATTACAGACGCCGAGCAGCCTTGTCCGCTTCCCCCGTTCCACACATGTTCCATTCAGCGCGTTCCGCCGGTCCCATTCCACTTACCGTAGCGTGAGTGGGTTCAGTCGGCCTTCCGCCGAGCCGCTCGACTGTTGTTCTTAAATCCGAATCTTGAATCCGGGGATCCGAGTCCGAGTCCGGGTCTAGACAGTGCTGGCAACCGCGTGAGATTCCTTTTTGGTGCTGTAACTGACGAGTTTCTTTGTCTTTCGCTGTGAAACTACTGCGGACTAAACAAGATGTGGACTTTAGGTTTCAAGTGTGACTTGCTCTACAAAGTGAAAGTGCTGTCAGGGCAGTTGAAAAGTGTTGCATACGAGCAGGGGCAGCTGGAAGTGCTTCAAGATGCTTATTCTTACTACTAAACGAAATGGTAATAAAATCATCACTTGTGGCTTACCACCACCTATAGAAATAGAAACAGTTTTGCTTAAACAACCGCTGATAAAAACACTCGTTTAGTAGATCTTTTTCTTTTGTTTATAAAATGAAAGTTCCGGGTAGTTCAAATCAATAAACAACATGGACATTAGTTCTCCCAAAATTATTACTTAATTCCCTAAGCTATATAGCTATCGTCATAATCTGGTTGTGTAATAATCCGTCAAAATCACGTGTCCGGAGCATTGTAAAAAATATAACCCCATTCAAAAATGTAAACCAAAAACATTAGGAATTGGTTTTATTCGAGGGCTAGGCATTAGCTTTGCCTATCGCATCGCCTAGTATACGACTTTTCTGCCAATTATATTGTAAAGATAAGCACCTAAATATATAATCACACAAGTGATATACATAGCTATATGTGTATATACCAAAGGCGAGTTATCGCGATGTCGGAAACCAGACAGTCGTGAAAATCTCAGCAACTAATACATTCACTTTCCTCGTGAAATGTACATTTTAATCAGTGTCGTACGTTGGTGGTATTTGCCCCCCATTCAAGTCTTTAATCAAATAAAAATAATTGACTTCCCTCTTACGGAATCCTGTGTACGCCACTGACTGTTATCATTTAATCGATTCGCGTATCGAACGTTGAACTTTGTTATTTTCAGATCCATTCTATGGAAACTTAATATTGAAATAAATTGGGCACATTGGGTTTTACAGTACTATACAGCTATTTTTTCTAGTGCCTTTAGGAAAAAATTTAAAACGTTTCGGTTTTGTTGACATTTACGGAATATATTTTAGATAAATAATGCCAGACATTTTAAAAAATTCCGTATAATGCAAAGCCAGGGTTATTTTCTTTTATTCGGAGACGAGACTGTGATTTACATTGTCTGAAAATGAATATCTGCTTAACGGGGTTTCATTTTATATAGGATTTTTTTTTATTTTAATTCATTTTATAATAACAACATAAATTACAACCCTGCTTTTTTTTAAATTTTAAATCATTTTTGGTTTGATTTATGTTGCTTGTGTCGCATATCTACAGAATCCATTATGTAGTGATATCCATTCATTTATGTATATATTTTTAGATGAAGCCTTGGCTTATAACTACAGCTGGGGAAAAAATATGTAGAAATTATAAATATACATACATCGAAATATCAATACTGTATAAATGGTTGCTAAATCAATATTCTTTTCGAAAATAAAGAAAAATATTTAAAGAATTTTTGAATATTTTGATAATATCTATACTTAAACCTTGGAGGCAAAACATTTATATTAAAAAAATTGATATATAAAAGATTTAAATGAATTTGACATCATATCTAGCGCGATTAGCAAGATATGATAATATGTAAATTTTAAAATGTCATTTGACTGAATTTTACAACTATTTAATTAAAGACAAAATAGGGCCCAACGAAATTACAACAAAATATTATTCAAAAAGTTCAAAATTTATTGTATAAATTATTGTTTTTTTCACTGCTAGAGTTCCGAGCGCAGCTGTGACTGCGAGTATGTTTACACTGTTGTGTATTTTGTATTGTTTGTCAATTCAGCAGATGAAATTAAGTTGGACTTGCTGTGAGTGCGATTCGGCAATTCCTTTGTGAGGCCTTTGTGAGAAATTCGTATCTCATTGTTTCCTTTGCATTTAGTGCTTTATTTAAGATTAGCCCCTCGGTTATATTTAAGTCATTTATCAGATTTCCCATCTCACCGCTATCCTTCCTCTTTTGCAGAGCCCCCATTGAAGGCTGCTAATCGAGGACAGAGATCATAAATCATTATCCAGCGCCAGCAAGGAGGCAGCACCCACAGCAGCAGCGATTAAGTTGCACAGCCCGGAGACAAATTAATCATACGCCGCGTTGACCGCCTCATCGTCGATATGTATTCGCTTGTCCATCCACCGCCGAACTGCGCGGCGCGCACTTGACACGCGTTGAAGCGGAGCCAAGACCGAGAAGCACCTAGTGCAGATAGCAAGGCGGGGAACAGGAGAGTTTCCCGGAGCAGCGCTACGCCTCTTGGAACATCATCCTCGAAGCCTCAAGCTTTGATTTGTTTTGGTTATTTGTTCGCATTTAGTTCGAATTGCTACGCCGGGCGAGCCGTGTTTAATTGGCCCAAGAAAGTGCTCGATTTCAGTGACAACAAAGGACCGCATGTGGCTGCCAGGGCTAGATCCGCTTACCGGCAGCAATAACTGCTACAACAACATCAGCAGCAACTGCAACATCAACCTGTTGCCATCAACCCGTCGATATATTCTCCGCTGGCCAGTGATAAACCCCATATCGTTCTTAATGAATGACATTCGGTCCAAGTCATTCTATCGTGCAGGCAAAGCGACATCTGCAGCATCCACGTCGGCCACGGCTAAGACCACTGCTAAATCGTTCGATAAATCGCAGAACAACAATCCCCGTACTTACAAAAACAGCGGCAAGTCGAATAAGGTGTTCCTCCACTATATACCCCGCGATCCGCGCCTAAGAATTTTCAACAAGACCGCCACCCTGAATAAACCCTTAAATCGCACCACCCTGAGCGAGCTAAACATAACTGATGATCTGTGCAATTATGGTGAATTAATTGGCGGCAGTGCTCAAGCCGAATCAGTGAAACTAGTGCGAGTGAAATCATAAGTGTGTCCGAAGACCGTTGTGACGCGTTTTTATCTCCTTCTACTTTGGTTCCAGTGTTTTCCCACATAAGCAGCATCCCGTACAGGTAGGCACGGTTTCGAGTGAGTCTCTTCGGCCCGCCGATGTTTGTTTTCTTTTGCGTTTTCTTCATCGAAGGGGATGCATCTTGGACCCCTATATAGCCTATATAGTTGTCTAAAATTAGGATCAGACAGAAAACAACAAGCCGCCGAAGAAATTGGATTTCAAATATTATTTGTCGTAGTCCGAGGCCATTATTATTATTGGGACATCAGCTGCGCGACGCTCATGTGACGCACTTTGTTTTTAGGAGAGCGTCTCTCTCTCTCTGTTGTCCGCTGAGAATTTTCCGCTGTTTTCCTGAGAGGTCAAGTTGAAGGCGATCCGAAAATTGAATAAGTGAAAATGCCAAAACGAGCAATCAGTTTCTGCGCAAATTTTTCAACGAAATGTTTTCGGCTAGTTCTTGTTCTTGTTGTAACTGAGCTCGGGGAAACCAAAACAAACTAATTTCCATAGGTCCAGCTAGGGACCAGGCCACAATCGTTGCTAACAGTTGCTTCCTCCCTCTCCCCCAGCTTCGCACTGCAGCGTTGGCCATCGGAGACCAGGGTACTTCATCCATCTGCCGCCTACTTAAGACAAAAACAATGCTGAAGTCTAATGGAAACTGTGTTCAACTCCAATAATCAACCGCTTGGACAAGAAAGTGCAAATTTTACAAACGTTTTTTATAGCCGTAGCCAGAACCCCCTATACAATAACAATAACGTTACGTAGACTTCGACATGGCAAAGCCAACGACGTCGAGCTCCAACAACAACAGTCGCGAGGCGGTGAACAACAATAACAACATCCACAACAGTGGACAGCAAGAGCATGGCCAGCCCTTGCCCCACACCACGGCACCGGCCCCCGCGAACACGCCCCTGAACAAGGCCATCAAACATGACCTCTTCCCGGAGGTCACCTTCTGCAACCTGTCCGTGGAGGAGCTCACGGATGGGGATGGAGCGGGCCACAGCCGGGTGGTGAGAAGCAGCATGATTGCGATGGATGCCGACGGTACGCTCACCTGCCTGATGAACGGCAGCGGCAGTCAGGTGAAGAAGCGCAAGCGTCTGATCTCGAACGAGTCCGGGGACTCGATTGATTCCAGCACCACGGAGAAGAAGGCGCCCAAAATGCCGGATGGCGGATACGGTTGGGTGGTGGTGTTCGCCTCCCTGGTGGTGTCCCTTATCGCCGACGGCCTGAGCTTCTCGTTCGGCCTCATCAACGTTCAGCTGCTGGAGTACTTTGGCGAGTCCACCTCGAAGACCGCCTGGATCTCTTCGCTGTTCTTCTCCGTGCCCTTGCTAATGGGACCCATATGGTCGAACCTGGTGGACAAATACGGCTGTCGCAAGATGACCATCCTAGGCGGCATCGTGTCCGCCTTCGGGTTCGCCCTCTCCTCCTTCTGCAACTCCATCGAGATGCTGATGGTGACATTTGGGATTATCTCCGGCCTAGGACTGGGCATTGGATACGTCACCGCGGTAGTGTCCATCGCCTTCTGGTTCGACAAGAAGCGCACGTTCGCCACCGGCATCGGAGCCTCGGGCACGGGCATCGGAACCTTCGTGTACGCCCGCCTGACTTCCTATCTCATAGAGTCGTACGGCTGGCGGGGAGCCACTCTCATCTTGGGCGGCACCATGCTCAACGCCTGCGTGTGCGGGGCCCTCATGCGGGATCCCGACTGGCTGATTGAGGAGAATCGGCTGGAAAGTCGGTCTCAGAGCGTCACTACCTTCTCGAACTCAAGCGTCTGCCTGGAGGAGATCAAGAAGCTGCTGGACACGGGGATCACCAAAGAGGCCGTGCTTGACTCGCTGGTGACCAAAAACAACACGGAGGCCAACCAGCAAATTGACGATCCGCTCGACACAGGCCTCAAGCGCTACCGGAGCGAGATTTTCCTGCCAACCTTCCTGAGCACACAGGAGCTGGACAGCATCTGCGAGGTGAAGAGCTTGAGCCGGCGCTCCTTGCGTCACAAAGAGGGTGCAGAGGCACCTTCCCGCGAGAACCTTCTCTCCATGTCCTCGGGAGCGGGCGCCTATCCCCCCTCAACGGCCATCCTTGGATCGCCGGACGACACCCTCATGGGAGGGATCGCGCATGAGACTTCGGAGGCGGCCAAAAAGACCTACCTGGCATCCATAGAGACGCTGTCGCCGTCGGAAAAGCGTTCCATCGGCGCTGGCACCCCCCATGGGTCGCTACGCTCCTCGGACGAGGGTTACCTCACACAGAAACACGCGAGCTCCCGCTATTCCCTGAACGAAAATCTGTTCATGGCCAAGCACACGACGCCTTCCATCTCAAACCTGAAGGTGAACGGCCTGCGTCACAACTCAGTGGATATCCTGAGCGAGGACATGCACTGCTATTACTCCAAGGACGAGACCTTCGCCCTGCTGGAACCAAGCAGGCGGACGGGTCCCACGGTGATAGCTATTCCGGAGCAGGAGCCGGCGACCAACAGCGAACTGGCCATGCGAAGAGCCCGTCTGGACAGCATCACTGGAATCCGGCGGCTGTCGCGCTCCAAGAAGCCCAGCCAGCATCGATCCAACCTACGGCGAAACATCTCGATTAGGAACTCCAACTTCCTCAAGGACATGCGCATCCACCGCAACTCGATCCACTACCGCGGCGCCATGCTGAACACGCACCGCTACCGTCTGCGAGCCTCCTCATGCCCCAACATCTACCGCAACTCGATGACCACCATAGCCAAGGAGGAGGAAGATGTGAGTAGATGAGCCTCGTGCCCCTTGCCCCTGCCTTATCAGCCAGCCGCTTGGCGACAGAGCCAGCTGGTTAATGGTGAGAGCTGATTATCAACTACCCCTCTCCGTCCTGCCCAGAGAGGCGTAGTTGAGCCATGTCTGATAAGGTGGCCACCCTAACTTCCGTGAAGCTATGCAGAGCACAACGCTCAACAATATTTGAAGTCGTCATCTTTATGATCAGTTTGTTACCTTGAAAACGGATCCTTCTTGTCTGAATTTTAATTGTTTTCTCAATTTAATTCAGTAGAGTCCATCGACCTATATAAGTAGTTCTTTTTATTAGTACTTAAACAATCATTAGAGCTAACAAGAAATTAGTCTTAACAAGTAAGAAAGTTTAGGTCTAGATTAAATGGCTGTACAATGCCTGTATTTCAGCATTCATTTAAGATGTTTAAACGAACTTGATTAGCCCTCTAGATCTTAACTCACTGAGATCTATTAATTCTGATTAATATTATATATTTATACCTTAATAAATATCAATATTCTGTCTGTAAGATTAGCTCTAATGACCCATCAGCCTTAACCCTGTCAATCAGTAAATTCTTTTCGGCTTGACATAACCGCTGCTTAGTTATAATAATTTTGTGCCTAAAGAGAAGCGGGTATTTAAATTGCCAAAATTTGCTTTCCTCAAAATTAGTTGCAAATACTTAAAAAGCGTTAAATCTCTAAACCTGTATAATTGTCACCTATTTCCTATATAGTTTTAATTAATGCTACATCATTACATATCGATTTAGCATTTTGACTAACTTGTGTGTTTTCGTCTCACTCCACAGACCTGGTACGACAATTTCGTGGACACCATGAAGTCCATCTTTGACTTCTCCCTTTTTCTGGACATGAAGTTTGCCCTCTTCAATCTTTCAACATTGTTTTTGTTCATTTGGTGAGTACTGTAAGACACAGAACACACAAACTGCGCACACACCCTCCACCCAAAAGAAGACTAAAATTAAGTGATACATTTTGCCAAGCGTCGACGGCAAATCTGAACATTTGCCAACTTAAATATTTCGAAAACTATTTTGGCAGCGCTATTCGAAAAAGAAATGTTGACACACCATTTTAGCATGAACCGAGCATACTTTTTCGCAGTTCAAATACAAAGTTATCGATCAAGATCATAACAATAGAGCTGTAAGTGTTTTATTGGCTCGATAAGGAACTACATAGTTGAAATCACTTCAAACTTAACCAGGTCCAGATAATACTCCTCTAACTAACGCACCCCCACGCTCCACGCTCCACAGGTTCATTATCCCCTATCTGTACCTGCCCGACTACATGAAGCAATACGAATACGATGTGAGCGTGAGCGCCGTTCTGATATCGGCAGTTGGCATTGCCCAAACGGTGGGCATGATTGGACTGGGCTATCTGGGCGACCTACCTTGGATGAACATAAACATATGCTACTCCCTTTGCATGCTGGGTGAGTTTTCGCTAAGAACTGATAATAGGAAGATAAATAAAGCCACTAAATACCAATATCTTTCAGTCTGTGGTGCCTCGGTGTTCTTTATGCCCATGTTGATGACCAGCTACAATGGCCTAATGGTCATGTGCGTAATCTTCGGCTTCACTTTCGCCAGCTCTTTTTCGTTCACGCCCAGCATTCTGGTCAGTATTGTTGATTTGGATGATTTCACGTGTGCCTACGGTCTGGTGCTGCTGGTGCAAGGAGTGGGAATGATCGTTGGCCCACCCATAGCAGGCGTTATCTACGAGCATACCGGCAGGTAAGTTGAGATTACACGCGTCACCGAATAAGGACTCCCTATTTATATTCTCTACTTGCACCTTTTCAGATGGGACGACTCCTTCTATTTCGCCGGCATATTTATCGCACTCTCCGGCGTCTGTTCGTATCTGATTGAGTTCTGTGAGAAGAAAGCGCCTAAGGAGAGTGATAGTGATGTCTTAGAGACTAAAAAAGCTCAACTTTTACACTAGGTTACTTGTACGTACAGTACTTGGTTGCAAGCCGAAAGAGGGAAGAAAGGCGGACACAACTTGAGGTACTAAAAATCTGGACTAGCATTAAATGTTAACAAGTTTCTTATGTCAAATGGTGTTGCAGCCATAAAATCAGAGCAGCATTGTAAACTGAAATTAAGCCTATTTCCTAAGACCTAGCGTTTAAGCCTATATACTTGACTTGATAACTATTCGCGGCTAAGTATCGACGTATACACACCTAATACATAGTTAACGCACTAGGGCAATTACTAATAATCACATCTTGTGCTCACACCGCAGGCAAACTGTTCAATTTCAATCAATATCAATGCAGTGCATCACTGCCAGGTGCAAACGGGTCCCCAAAAAATTGTCTTCTTTACAAAAACAAAGAAATTTAGGAGAAATAGTTTTAATTGCCTTACATTTCGTACGAATATTGATTAAATAGAATACAATAAAACAACAATCTATGTAACGTATGCAATAACAAGAGACAATTTGTCCTAATATAAACACAATAAAGTTTTTGTTCCCTCTTAAAATAAAAAAATAATCGTATTTGTACGCTGAACGTCTCGGATCCGAATAGTTTTCCAATCACACAGTTTAATTGATAAAAACTTTATACAAAACAACATTAAAAATGAATACCCGTTCTTACTAGATAAAAAACTAACCAACAAACTCTTGAACTTTTAAGTATTATTACACAAAATACAGACATTATTAATATTGATATATAACTACAAACTCACCCAGAAGCACAGAAATAAACATAATTAGTATATTGTTAATGAAAAACGCCTATAAAGTGTAAGCAACTTTCAAAGTAAGAATACTATTACAGTACATACTATAGGTCCCGTAGCCGATTTATATATAACGAGTAATTGTTGGTTCAATTCACCTAGCAAATATAAAAGAAAAAAAAAACGATCACAATTCTATACAATTATCTACAGGAAAAATATTAAAATATATAAACTTATAAAACGAAACAAACTGCTTTTTCGTTCATTTATTTAGCTAAAGGAATTAAATACACATATTTCAATTATTAATTGGCGGATTCGCAACTTCATTTCTCTTTGGTACCGAGGAAAATGGGAAATAATTTCAGATGTGAATATAAAAAAAAGTGGACTGAAACAGGCCTGCATAGTTTTTTGCCACTTGAAAGCGGATGCTCAGCAACCTCTCTTCACGACTCAAAAGAATTCTCTCCAAGGATTAAAACGATTAGCAGTTCCTTTGTAATATATGTATGTATATTGTATGTTTATTTATTATTTTGAATTGTGTTTCGGCAAATACAAACATTATAAATAATTTGATTTGCGTTTACAGTTGCATTTTTCGTTTTGCCTTAGCTTTCATGTTAATTTAATTTAATATATAAACTTTGTAAAATACTAAATTGATCATTGAATCGCAGCATTTATGTGTAAGTATCCTGTGTTGATGCATTTCGAATGTGTTTATTATATAATCCCATTTATTACTATATTAAAGACGGGGGCAAAAATGCGTTGAGAGGGGGAAACGTAAAATTATGCATACTTTTTATTCTGTATATGTGTAATGTATTTATAAATATTTAGAAGCAGGAGCAGATACCCAACGTAAGCAGCATTACGGGGCTGAGGCGGCCCCCTGAAAATAAATCACAATGAAAATTCACATAGTTCAAGTATTGTTTATATATATATTACACATCATTTTGTCAAGATTCCAATGTACATGTAACCAACGGTCCCTGCACAAAGTAACTAATTTCAATATACACAAAATACATGCATAAAACAGTTACATATGCCTCGATAAAGTTTATAAAATTTAAAAATCACGCACAACACATTCACATATAGTACACAAATGTAGGTCTTGGGTTTATTATTTTTTTTTTTGGATCGATCGCTTCAGTTTCTGATACAGTTTTGCAGTTGCCGGATCTTTACGGATTTAACATTACGCTTAGTGTTCGCTTGCTAGTTTACTGGTAAGTTGCTATGTTTACGTGATTAGTTATTGTTGAAATTGAAATCAAAAACGAGAAATCGGTCGGTCACCTTCTATTAGTTAGTCACTATAAAGGAGCTTTTACAGAAGCGGCTACGTCTATCCCAGATCTGCAGTCGGGCATCTGCAGGTTACTCCTAGCAGCAGCCACTGTTGGCTGCCCCGGCGGCTCCTCCGGCGCCTGGTAGCGACGGGTTTGTGGGCGAGTGCTGCTGGCCGATCTTAATGCCGTTTGCCTGCGGGTATACTCAGGTCAGTTGTGATGTCGGTCCACTGGGTGGGCTATGAACTTACCTCATTGTTGATGTCGAAGACTCCTTCCTGGATCTTCTCGTAAATCTCTTTGGCGGTGTTGATGAACGCCTCCTCCACGTTAGCCGCCGTGCGCGCCGACGTTTCCATGAAGACCAGTCCATGCTCGCGGGCGAAAGCCTCGCCCTCCTCCTTCTTTACCTCGCGCCTGGAGTCCAGGTCACTCTTGTTTCCGATCAGCATAATCACCATATTGGAGTTGGAATGCTGTCGCGCATCCTCCAGCCAGGTGGTCAGGTGGTTAAAGGTCTCCCGCCGCGTGATGTCGTACACCAGCAGCGCCCCGGCTGCCCCCCGATAGTAGGACCGTGTGATAGATCTGCAATGTCACAAATTCTCGAATTACATAACTGAGATTATTTTTGGTTGTACGCTACGCACCTGAAGGCCTCCTGACCAGCCGTGTCCCAGATCTGAAGTTTGATCTGTTTGCCGTCGATGGTGATCATGCGTGCTCCAAACTCCACGCCGATGGTCAGATCGTGCACTGGCTGGAAGCGCTTGTCCGTGAACTGCAGCAGCAGACATGACTTTCCCACGCCTGAAGAAACAACAATGAACAGCAATTAGTTAATTGGTAAACGAGCGAAAGTTTCCCCAGACTGCAACAGCCGGGTTTTCACTGGTTCACTGCAACGGCTGTCACGCATCCGTAGCCCGTGGCACAGCGGGATGAGCAGCAGCCAGCAGCTGTTAGCTGCCCGAAAAGCTGCATGCTGATAAGCCCACGAATGCTTGGGGCGGGGGTGTGGACTTTTGCCAGAATCTCCACTCTATCACTGGGGGGTGGGTGGCTGACTCAGCAGCAGTTTTAACTGTGTGGGCCCATCCCCTCCCCCCTCTGCGGAGTCCGTAAACGCCTGCCTGTATGCGTTGTTATGGTATTATTGATTTTTCCTTTGGCTACTCCGACTAACGGGTGTCTGTGCGCCCCAAGACTCCAGCACTCGGTAGACTTTGTCAAAGTACCTCCGAACTGCAGGTATTGCGCGTTCGAGCGCCTTTGTTTTGTTGTTTAATTATGGCTCACTTGTGGGACAATGGCAAGCTTTTGCAGCTCAATTTGGAAAGGTTCCCAGTCCTAGTAGTCAAAACTCACCTGTGTCGCCGATGATTATGTATTTGAACAAGTATGCGTAGGACATGTTGCAGATAAGTGGGTAGTGGGCTTGCAAATCTCTCTCAATCTAAGATCTCGTAATATTACAGCTAATACGCAATTCTTGTAAGTTTTCCAATCTGTTCGTATTTATGAAAAAACATCGGTGAAAACATCGATGCATCGATGTTTTTCGAATTTTCTACCATCGATGTTTCTGTGCCACGATTAACAACTAATTTCCAATCGGTATGTAGAAAAGGCGTATGATTCACAATCGGTATGTAGAAAAGTACCTTATGGGGTCGAGTGCCGAATCGGTATGTAGAATTCCCAAGCGGTAAGTAAAATGGTCCGATATTTACATTTTTCTACGTCGTGCTCATTTTAGAGTGCAAAAACATCGGTGAAAACATCGATGCATCGATGTTTTTCGAATTTTCTACCATCGATGTTTCTGTGCCACGAATAACAACTAATTTACAATCGGTATGTAGAAAAGGCGTATGATACACAATCGGTATGTAGAAAAGGTCGAGCTCCCAATCGGTATGTAGAACATGTACCTTTTGGGGTCGAGTTCATAATCGGTAAGTAAAATATGACCCAATCGGTAATTGAGCGGCTCTCCCAACTTGTATTAGAGGTGCAAAAACATCGATGTTTTTTTTTGACAATAGAGAGCAAGAGCCGAATTTGAACATCGCTAGAGATGATAGACGAGCGGAAATTTTTTGTTTTTGAATAATTTAAGTTTCAAAATTGTTTCAATCTGTTCGTATTTATGATGACTGGTAGGGTTGTTGATAATGTATATATCGATATTTTTTCTAAAGGTCATATCACGAAGTTTTGTTTGTCCGTCATCGATGTCTTGGAAACAGCAGACATCGACTTTTGGCGGGGAATCATCGATGTTTTTCCCTTCTGCGAATTAAAGAAAGTGTTATAAATAAAAGTCATTCTTTATTCAGGTTGTTTTCGTTTACTCTTCAAAAGAAAATGAGATTTAAGACCTGGATACCGTTCAAATTGTTAAGGTAAACGTACCCAAATTAGCTGTTATCCAGCTCAAGCCAAGTTTTCTCAATATCTAACGGTTCTTTCTAAAAATGCTTTAAAGCTGTGAATAGGTGTGCTTTTGATATGCGAAAATTGCATGGATGCATATTTTGTAATTAAAAGCCAAACTTCAAAGAGTTCAATAGTCAAAAAAGTGGTCGGATTTTATTCATTTAACATGGAATTTAAAGTCGAAGGTATTTACTTTAAATCCATTTAGTAATAATAAACTAATATGTTAAATCGTTCTTGTTCTTTTTGTCATTTTTTGAAAAAGTTTTATCATTATTTGTTGAAATTAATTTAACAATCAATACCTTTTGATCCGATCATTTATAAACTCAAAGGCCGATTTTGATTTTCTACCTAGCTATGAAAAGATTCTATTAGCTCAATCTCAAAGCTATCCACCGGATATTAAAATAAGTGAACCTAAGGCTGAAGTTGAACTTCAAAATCATACCGCAAAACGAATATTGCAGCTTCAAAAAGAAGTTATTCAACAACTAAAGGAGGCCAACGGAAACTTCCTTCTAAACAAAAATCAAAACTACTTAAATCAGTAATTTAGTTACTTGATGAAAACATAATAATAATAATTTTACTTATAATTTGCTTGTATAATTATAAAACTTTTATTGTTAAGTTTCATAATAAAAAAAAGTATGTATAATAATATAATTTAATTATATTTTTGTTTATTTTTTTAATATACTGATTTGACTACTAAAAGTATTCTGATGCGCTTTCCCCATATAAGTGCAACCTTCACGGCGATCATTTATAGGGCATCTATAGGATATAGTTGTCCGATCCATCCAAATTTTTGATATCATTTTACATTTAAAATAAAAATATGTTGTGCAAAATTTCAAACTTCTATCTCAACTAGAAGTATTTATGGTCGCTTTCCCATACACAGCCGACCACTGTGAAATGGTACAAACAACTCTCACAAGAGACTCCTGCAAACTTCTAATTTAAAAGGCTTAACAAACAACAACAAATAATAATTAATCACAATCGTCCATTACATGGATAGATGCCTCCAAAGCACCTGTCCCTGCAACAACGCAATAATTGGCATACTGCACTTTCACAACCGAGATCCACATCCAAGAAAATCCAATCCAAATCTTAGCTAACCAAAGCAAAAGCTTGGTGGGCCATAGCTGCTAATGCTTCTGTTAAATAAGTTAGCTTTTAGTTTTTAGCTTTATACAAATAAATAAAATAATTAATTTTATTATGCTTATTTTCAAAATAACTCTTCTTTAAATTATTGAATTTTTTTAAAATTTATTTACTCTATTTTCAGATTTATTTTTTAATATCGCAGTGTATAGCGGTTAAGCGGTGAGCGCAAATGTTAAAATAAACAAGTCTAAACGCTTACAACAACAATGATGTAGAATATTCTATACGAATATAATATAAGTAAAATGGGGCGAATTCCGGTAAGCCAGGGCTGGGCGAAACTAGAAAAATACTAGCCTGGCGTACCAGCGCTGCCAGACTTTGTGATCGTCAGCCAGATTAAAATATCGTATTAAAATATCGGGTTTTGGATTATTTGGACAAACAAAAATCTTTAAAAAATATCGATATATTGATATTTTGATATATTATCAACAATCCTTAACACCACGGTCACTCTGTTTTTCGCACAAAGCAAAGTTTTTTTTGGACAAACGTTAATCAATAAATCCCTTCCACCGTTGTTGAGCAGGGGTGAAAACATGAAGATGGCTGACGGCTCGACCATATTGCGTAGAAACCGGCCAGGCACCAAATCCAAGGTAAGCAGCCCGCTGCAAGAAAAGAAAGCTATAAGAGCCCACTCGCTGACCGTAAATCTCACACTTCGTGTTGTAGGACTTCTGTCGCTGGCCCGATGAGCCCCTGGAAGAGATGGACAGTACGCTGGCGGTGCAGCAGTACATCCAGCAACTGATAAAGCGGGACCCGAGCAACGTGGAGCTCATCCTGACCATGCCCGAGGCTCAGGACGAGGGGGTGTGGAAGTACGAGCACCTGCGCCAGTTCTGCATGGAGTTGAATGGCTTGGCTGTGCGTCTGCAGAAGGAGTGCTCGCCGTCCACGTGCACGCAGATGACGGCCACCGACCAGTGGATTTTCCTGTGCGCCGCACACAAGACGCCCAAGGAGTGCCCGGCCATTGACTACACTCGCCACACGCTGGACGGAGCTGCTTGTCTGCTCAACAGCAACAAATATTTCCCGAGCAGGTATGTACGCGGGCCTGGGTTTCGGGGTCAGCTGGGACTAGCCACATAATGAGTGAAGTGTCTCCTACCTCAGGGTGTCGATCAAGGAATCGTCGGTGACCAAGCTGGGCTCCGTGTGCCGGCGCGTGTATCGCATTTTCTCGCACGCCTACTTTCACCATCGTCGAATTTTCGACGAGTTCGAGACCGAAACGTATCTATGCCACCGATTTACGCATTTTGTGACCAAGTACAGTCTGATGTCGAAGGAGAATCTGATCGTGCCTATCAACGTGGGCGAGAACGCGGCACCCGGCGAGAGCGAAGCCTAGGATCAGTCATCAGTCGGCATGGAGAACTCGAGCATAGTCGCGCCCATTCAACACACATTTATTTATATTACCAAATTAGCTTACAGATTTGGTTATGGCTCACCTGGACAGACACACGGACAGAGCGAACCCAACTCAAATACAAACTCAGATCTTGTATGTTTAGATGCTACGCAAGGCAGATCCAGATACACGGCCCTTCATCCCGCTCGCCTTGATCTGGTCTTAAGTCCGCTATTATTCCGTAAAGTTATATTACGATTATGTTTAATTCTTAATTTAAAATAAATTATATGTAGACAGACTCACGACTTTTGTGGCCGAATTCAGACCAGAAACCCAGACCCAAAACCCCCTGACGACTTGCAGCCAAAACAACACCAACAAAGCTGTACGTGACTAAAACGTGAACTTTACTATACACACAAATTACTATACATATATACAAAAGAAAATTGCAATAAAACAAGTACATACACACGATAACTAGGTTAAAATACATTAGATTCATATTTGCAGAAGACGGCTGTGATCCTCAAACGATGTTCACCTCGAACATCGGCTGTTTGTTGACCAGGCGTTCGAAACCGAGACGGGACAAATCTATTGTGCTGAACTTGCCGTCGAGGATCAGTTCAGAAATTGCCCTGCCCACGGCCGGAGTCTGCTGAATTCCATGGCCGCTGAAGCCGGCAGCTATGAAGAGATTGGAGTAGTGAGGATGTCGGCCAATTACGCCATTCGCGTCGAATGTATTATGATCGTAATAGCCCGCCCAACTGCTCTGGATTTTCACGGACTCAAAGGCTGGCACTCGGTTCGCCAGTGAGGGCCAGACATCCGTTTCAAAGTAGCCGTGATCAACGTCCAAGGTGTCGCATTCCGGCTCCTCCTCGTCGCATGGACTGCGGCCACAGAGGAAGTTCCCACATAGACCGTCGCGCCGGAAATAGGTGCCATCCGGGTCAACAGTCAAAGGCGTGGCCACTCCTGGGCAGTTCCGACCTTGAGTACTGAACACATACACATAACGCTTGCGGGGCTCCACGGGCAGGGCCACCCTCAAGGAACTTGTCGCGGCGTCTGGATCACCAATATTCGCTAGCCGAGCTACATGGCCCGAATGGGCTCCTGCTGCCAGGACGCAGGTGTCAAACTTCACAGGGCGCTGCACTCCGTCGCCAACGTCAACCACGGCAGCGGACAGAGCTCCAGAGGCATTCCACTCAAAGCCTACCACTTCGCCGTTGGCGAAGTTTGCGCCCAGGGCACGGGCCTTTTTCTTGTAGCCCATCAGCAGGGCCCAGGGATCGAACCATCCCTCCTTGTCGATTCCGTGGCATCCCAGCTCGACGTCCTCCGTGGACAGCCACGGGAATCGGCGGCGCAAAGCTTCGGGACCAAGGAGCTCGTTGCGAGCCCCTAACTCGTTTTGCAGCTTGGAGTTTTGGGCCAGAATATGTGCCCCCTTGACGGAGGCCAGGATCAGATAGCCATTCGGTTGGTAGCAGAGATCAACATCTCCCAGGTGCTTCTGTCCATTCACAACAAAGTTGTAGCCAAAAAGCGACATCTCGATATTCTCTGCCAGGGAAAACTGCTGTCGAACTCCGCCCACCGAGAGCACCGTGGATGCGTTGGTATACTGCAGAAAAACAAATTATGATTAACAAGAAATGAAGCTAACTTCGGCTTGCCGTAGTTTAAATACCCTTGCAGTAATTAGAAGAAGAAGAAGATGAAGAAGAAGAAAAATGTTCTGACTTTTTCGCTTTCTCGCTTTCATTAAATAAATGTTGCCAATGCAGAATGTTGCTGGCGAAAAATGTTGCAAGCAACAAAGGCAAACATTTGCTCATTGCTATTCTTTAAAATTGTTTTAAATTTGGTCAAATCGGACACTCTAGCCATGTCCGCCTCTCCGTGTGATTTTGATTTGTTCAATTATACGCAAACTAGTCGCTCAGTTTTGAAGCTATCTGAATGAATTTTTACAGATAGTTTTATGCAATTGTAACCTGCCGACAACCGGAAGATTTAAAAAAAAAACACCCTAACCCTTAGCCTTATAAATAATGTTTCAACATATTTTCATTTAGATTGAAATATGGCCATGTTTGTTATTTTAGAATTTCAGTTATAATTTTATTAAAATCGTACTACTATACCATATAAACTGTCATTAATTGAACTAAATGTTTGATTTCGCTCATTTTCAATATATTTTCATTTGATAGATACATATGTCGAAATTTTGTATTATTTCAGAATCTCGGTTTTAATTTTATGCAATTCCGATGACTTACCATAGAAAAGTGATCTTTAAATGTAAAGGAAAATGCAAAAATACGAATATAAACCTTAAATTGGTTATTTACAGCTTTAGTGCTATTGCTAAATGTTAACACTGAAATTGTATATGTTTCAATGTTTTTTTATAATTCCTTAAAGTTTTTCTTTTATTCAATCCGATCGTATTAATTCATAATCGTCCAATTGCAATCTGCAAGGAGATACTAACTTCGGCGTCCCGGAGTTCATTCTTGTTTATCTTTTTTTATTTTACCGAAATTGATTTGATTTATTAATTTAATCTGCAACGTACAGGGGTTACAAATCGCAGTTAGGTTTTATTCTTTTTTAATACAACCGCTCTAATGAAAAGTGTTAAAAATTGGGTTATTACAAACAGAATTAATTAATTTCCTTTTTTTACAGATTCAAATATATAGCCATGTTAGTCGCTGGTAATAATGCCATAATTAAATAAGCTACAAACTATATTTTTATAATCCTAAACATAACTTTGCTAATTACTTTTCAAAAAGTAAAGACCGCCTTGCTAAAAGTTTTACTCACGCCGGCATCTCGCTCCACCACTAGAACATTGAGCTTCTTTCCCAATTGCTGTGTCCGGGACTTTAGCCAGAAGGCGGACGAGGCGCCCATGCCACCACCGCCAATTATTAGGACATCGCAGCTCTGAGGCAGAGCGTCCCCGTGGCTCTTGCCACTCAGGCAACGGAGCTGACGAAGGGCACCCGATCGAAGAACTTGTCCGAGGCGCAGCATTTTTCACACTAACCTAGGAGCACACATTCGTGTGCGGATTCATTCCATCTAAATCGGTGATAAGAGCCAAACAGATTAGATTTGTGCAGCTTGCCATAAGTGTTTTGTGTGCAGCGCAAACAGAACTAGAATTACAGTGAGAGCTTCCTAAACACAATGCGTTAGTAAAAAAGTTTAATTTTAAAATAAACTAACTAAACCTGCTAGGTGGACCAGTATAGTTAAGATTAATCTGTAAATAAAAACTGTGTGACTACGGTTGCAAAAAGGATTCCTTTTTATAGCCGATTAGTTACTTCAAATATTTCTTTTAAAACTAAGTATATGTGTTGTAGCTCGTCTAAATAAATGTATAAATATTTTCCCAACTCTTCTACAATGACTTAAAAAAGCAATATAACAGACAAGATACAATGCAAAAAAAATCTGAAAAATGCAATTATCAACAAAATAAACCAAATTTACATTTATTTGTAGAATTTGTTGGTTAGTTTCTATGTATATACCCATTCGCACATTGTTTGGGAAACCCTTTCTTTACTGTTCTTTATCTTTTTTTATATTCAACTGGAGAATGCATTGTGTTTTTTAACTTATCAACCGCAAATATTAAAAATCTTAAAAACTTTATTACAAAACTGTACTACCATATTATTAGACTAAATAAATTTTAGTTTAAGCTATATTAAGGTCTAGCTTTAGCTATATTAAATCTATTATTTTATAAAATCATATTTATAAATCATATTATAAAATCATACTCAATATAATCTGTCTTCCTTACCTAAAAACATAATACAACTTTACGTTTTTTTAACATTTGCGATAAGGTGCCTAGTAATTCTCATGTCCGGACTTTGTGACTTTGTGTTGAGATCGAGATTAGGAAACAAATACAAAGGCTTTTTGAGAAACCTTACTTTAATGATCGGTGTGTTACCTTACCATATAGTCGAGTTTTAAATTATGTTTATAAAAGCGAGACTAGACCTTGGTCGTTCAAGGGAAATATAAATCAAAATATCTACCACATAAAGGAATAAATTTAAGAAATAGTATAAAGAAAATAAATACAAAAAGTTTATATTAAAATAAGCTTTGTTTACAATCCTAGCTAAATCCAATTAAAAGTTATCTCCTCAAAGAGCTTTTACTGTATGTGTTTGGGCTGTGCAAATATTAAAAGGTATCGTCAAAGCCCCACTTATCTCTGTAGAACTAATCTTCAATTACCCTTAATTGCTTTAATGCCATAATCTTTTGTGATAAGAGCAAGTTTTATTTGCATATCCTTACAAAGGGCGATGTGTTTAGGGGTTTATTATAGTACGTGTACGTTTGGTCCAGATCCAGGCCACGATAATCTCAACCTTGGCCATGACTAGAAGGCGTCTCTTCTGGTGTCTGTTTCACTGGCTGCTGGGCACCTTTAGTGCGTCCGGATCTGTGGCGCTTCTTCTGATTACCGCCAGATGCCGGTGGTTGCTGATGCTGCTGACGCGAATGGCTGTGTGGATGAGTCTCATTGCCCTCCCAGAAATCGGTGGCTGTGTTGGGCTTCTGCAGGCTGTTAGAGGAGTAAAGTTTTTAGCAATACAGATTTGATTTGTAAGTGGTGCTCACCCCTCAATACTGTCCGGCAACTCGTCCAGACTCATGAGTATGTGCAGGGTGGGAATCTGGCGAGTGACAATGATCTCCTCGAGGCCATCCATCTGTGGCTTCCAGTGCTCCTCCACGCTTTATTAAATTGTAATAAAAATTGTAAGGACATCATTGTGCAGCTTACGAGCTACTCACCTTGTGTAGGCCATGCGCGTCACCTGGTAGAGGGGATTACTGCGCTTAAGTACTTCGGCGCAGGATATGGTCTTGACCACCCCGCCGCCCGATCCGCTCCACACCACGCACCTGTGCTCGTTTTTATTGAGGGCTGCCTGTGCGAAGTCAATCACATTGCTCACCTTGGTGCCGCCTTTGACCTGCAGATATAATAACATTTTAGAAAAGATAACTAAATGGAACGGTGGACCTATTTACATGCATCCACAGGAAATCATTTGGCGGCTTGGGCAGGCAGTCCTCAAACGGTAAATCGGCCTTGCTCAGTTCCTGCTCAACGTTGTGGGCCTTGCGATAGTGCATCATTTCGCTGGGTCTGCAAATAAGATTGTTGAATAAGCTATCACAATCTCTGGAAGCCCTTGGGCAATAACCTTGAACAGGACGAGAAAAAAGTCCCTGCTGGACCAGAATCTCAACTACCAACCCAACAGCGAACCAACCACTCAACGTAAACTGTCCAGAGCAGTTATGTTCCGGGCAAGGTTCGTGCAAATTGAATAATTGCTTGGTTTATGGGCCGAGAGATCAAGGACAGAGCAGGAAAAGACAAGCCGCATAAGGAGCCAGCTCT
Source organism: Drosophila seguyi (assembly GCA_008042675.1). Lineage (NCBI taxonomy): Eukaryota > Metazoa > Arthropoda > Insecta > Diptera > Drosophilidae > Drosophila > Drosophila seguyi. Next base: position 37,662 of record VNJU01003235.1, read on the forward strand.
ATGGGCACGGATGTAAATAGTACACACTCTAAAAAGAGTGGGAATATCTGGCAGGTTTGGACTTTAAAAATTAATCGTTTAGTTATCTACAAACAAATTTGTATAATTCAAGGAACTTTTTTCAATTTGAAAATGTTAAGGTATTCCTATTTATTTTACAATTATAAAAACACTAGCAATTTAGCATCTTCAGCAGTTTAACCTCTTAGGCAGTACAAGGTTTGTGCACTTGCAAATAATATGCCGTGATTAAACATTACAAGCTCAATTTCTCCAGCTCTTAGACACAGCGTCTGACATGACCATAGCTACCCTTGCCTTCCCTAAATGCATTTTGAAGAGGAGTTCAAGTAAAAGTCAATAAAAAACCATTCCGAGAGCAATTAAATGAACGCGGCTGCAGGCGCTTTCTCCCAGCAATTTTCCGTCAAATAAAACGCTGCCGGTGTCGGGCCCGCGGGGGAGGCAAAGGAGGCCACCGAGGGATGATAACACAGAAGCATGATGCCACTTGTTGAGGCTGAGACCGCCTGCCTCGGAGGGAGCGGGTGGCCACCAGGCTGCAGCTGAATTCGACAGCAACAACGAAAGTTTATTAATGAACTTTCCTTCAACGAGAAAAAAAAATGCGGAAAACGAGGAGAAATCATTCGGCTGTGTGTGGGTGTGGGGAATGATGACGACAAGTACATGGAGCCACGTGTCCCAGACAATTCTATGGCCCAGTGCAGCAGGCAAACGGGAAGGACACCGAGATGGAAAGGGAAAATGGGCCGGAATGTTCCGAAAGGAATGAGTTGAATTCCTTCTATTTCTGCTCCTGCTCCTCGGATCTGTCCTGCCCGACCGACCCATTGACAACGACCCATTGGCATCGTCATTATCATCTGGCATCGCCGCCATTCCTATCAAGTACGTTCTGAACAATAATTCAATTTGGTGCGGAAGTTATTAATAAAACGGTTCGCACCCCGCGCTCGCAAGGACAAGTGTGATGGCGAGGCTGCTGTCCTGTCAGTGTGTTGTAATTTGTTGAGTGTTTATGACAACACGTACTTTGTATTGCCCCACCACACCCAGGGCCGAATTGAGTTTTATTTTAATGGTAAATTAGATGTGCTGGGCATTTAACAGTTGAAAATTCAATTTTCATTGCGTATCCGCCATATCAAGTATACGCTGCTCCATGCTCTCCGATTTTCCTCCCTTTGCATATCTTCACGCACAGATACGAGGGACTCGCAAAAACCACCCCACCCACCTCCCTCTCCGAGCTATGTATGAATGAAGCGTCGCAAAAATTCCATTATTCTCCCTCCGAATCGCACCAAGCACCCCGTCTTCTCCGGACAACTGAAGTATGCATTCATTAGACATGCCACAGCAGCCCGAGCCGAGGGAGGAGCCACAGCAACAGCCGCCAGGCGCAACCGAGCTTAGCTCTTGGCCAGACCGCAGACCAAGGATCAGTTAGGTTTCGCAGGCCGCGACCAACGGTTCACCATCGCGAGTTCGGAGTGCAAAGCAATTTTTCCAAGCTGCAAGTAAGTGCCCAGGAAGGTCCGATTATCCGCCGACCATTAGTGAACTTTTTGTGGATTGTGTATTTAATACGGTCATAAAACATGCCAAAGGAACCGCAGTTTAATTACAAACAAAATTAGTTATGTTTATGCCAACTATACACGCCATTAAGTCAAGCAGAATAAAGGAACACCACAAATTTCGGTTAACGCGCAGTCGGGCTAAAATAAATTGAAAATAGCAGCCATTTCAAACATAAAGTTCAATGTAAAGCGCAATCTGCGAGCCTAAAAAACAGTAAACAAAACTCTATAAATAGAAAACGGAGAATTAATCGGTGAATTTAAGCACTTTTTTACTAACAAATTACAGCTGTGGAAAACTCATCACAACAATTCAATTAGTTTCAATTATTTTTGTGCCAAAATTAGGATAAACCAAATAAGATTTTAACTTAAACGACAAAAACTAAAATACAAATCTGAAAACTTTATGTTTAGATTTATCAAGTTTTCTATATTGAATATAAACTTACAAAATGTCCATAACTATAAAAATAAAAAAAAGTTCTCATTACATCTTAAGAACTCGGTGTGGATTTATAATAAAATCAAATGGTGCCTTTTTATATTATAATGTAATTATATAACAATAAATGCGTGGTGCACAAGATATAACAAGGTATAAAATAGCGGATAAAAAATCAAGACCAAATAACATCGCCGTCATAATCCAGATAAAAAATGGCGAGCAAATTATCTTCATGCGTCACATACGATTTGTTTTTTAATCTAGAAAGAGCAAGGTCAAGGCATTATTTTTGTAAATTTGAAATTTTCACGAACCACAAAGGAAACAAAAACAAAACGAAAGAGACACTGTTCGCTTTTAGAGCTCTGTTCATGGCTAGTGAAGCAGAAAAAACCAAACCTTTGACAGTCCTTAAGAAGAAAATCATCGGTAAGGAGTACAAAAACAAGTAATTTTCTCAGATGAATTTAAAGTACGTATGTAGCTATTAGCTGTGGAGTTTCCCTAAACCGTAAATATACTTGTTGAGACCGGATTCTGGCCTCCCTTTTCGAATTTACCGAACAGATAAAGTTCCTGTTAAAAACATTTTGTTGTCTACAATGCCAATGAAAGATCTTATGTTAAAAGAAACCCGAAATCCGCGACAATTATTATTCCGTTTTTCTTAAAATGATTATATTTCTTGTTTGATAAAATAACGCCTGATTTTAGTAAACCTAAACCAAAAAAAAGCTTGAACCTTGCATCACTAATTTGGTTCTTAACAGCACTTTGTTAAACTTTATCATTCGGGATTACACATCTCAGGCCCGTCGAGGGAGGAGGTCCTAACACAACACATATGTAGATTTATACAAGAAGTTGTTCTATTTTTTAGTAAGATAGCTCTGGGCGGTCATTCCATTTCATTTTGTAGGAGTTTATAGAATTTTTTTCTACGGCCAGTAAATAAGTAGACGCTTAAGTTTATTTTCACATATATATTTATATTTCGAGAATATAAATGTATAACTTTTAAGTTAAAACGAGGAAGGAAGCTAACTTCGGCACGCCGAAGTTTATATACCTTAGCAGCTAACAATTGGATCATTCCAAATTAATCCAATTTGATCGAATTAAAAAAAAAACTAGCAGAAATTATTTAAATTATTTATACGTATTATAGAAATTCGATTTTAATATTTTCCCTTTGCGTTTTACATTCACAATTTGCATTATCCACTACATTTAACGATAATTTCCATGGCAGCAATATGATATAGTAGTTAAATTTTTATATTAGAACCAAAATTCAAGAATAATAGAAAAGGCCATGTCTCAAGTTATAAATTAAATATATGTTGTAAACTGGCTTAGTTATAATTTATTTCGAAAAATTTTACGTTCGTTGCTATGGCAGCTATATGATATAGTCGTCCGATCCAACCTCTTCCTATCTATATATTAGTTTGAATATATCTGCAAAGTTTCATTTAGATAGCTTCTAAAATGAGGCCCTGTTTACGTATAATCGGACAGTCGATATATATGGTACTTTATAAATTCGGAAATATCTTCTTCACAGGGGTGCAAAGTTCTGACTAATATTATAATACGTTGCAAGGGTATAAATATTGAATAGAACTTGAGTTTCAGCGTTTAAACACCCCCACTCAAAAAAAAGCACGCCCTTCCCCCACGATTTCGGTAGATTCATTCATCAGAATGGTCTATAATAGTCGGTATACATTTTTAAAGCCATCAAATTATAAGTTAAAAATAATATTCAAAGAAATAACTATTTTTAGATTTTTTACCATCATTGGGATTACCCTCATATGTTTATATCACTAAAATTCGAACACTTGAAATATCTTACACAAACCTAAAGATAAGTGCGATGTTGTAAACAAGCGGCGAATAATAGTTGTTTTGTTGTCTTTTCAGTGTAGATTGTTAATATTTCCTTGATAATATATGTACTTGATTTTTTTTTTTTTTTGCTAAAGACAGATCGCATTTTGTCTGATTTATTGATACATTTTCAGAAATTTGCAATATTAAAGCGTGCGTATAGTCGGAAAAATAAACAAACTCGCACCACAGGCCAGTCAAAAGTGGGACACGGATCAAGCATGGACAGCACCGAATTCCGGAAACGTGGCATGGAAATGGTTGAGTACATCTGCAACTATCTGGAGACGCTGAACGACCGCCGGGTCACGCCCAGCGTGGAGCCTGGCTATCTGCGGCATCTGTTGCCATGTAAGCAGGATAATAACGCTCGCAGAATGTGCCTGACCTCCGCTCTTCCACAGCTGAAGCACCACAGGAACCGGAGGACTGGGACCAGATCATGAGCGATGTGGAGGACAAAATCATGCCTGGCGTAACGCACTGGCAGCATCCACGTTTTCATGCCTATTTTCCGGCGGGAAACTCTTTCCCCTCAATTCTGGGCGATATGCTGGGCGATGGAATTGGCTGCATCGGGTTCTCCTGGGCGGCCAGTCCCGCCTGTACCGAGCTGGAGACCATCGTGCTGGACTGGCTGGGCAAAGCCATCGGCCTGCCGGACCATTTCCTGGCTCTTAAGGAAGGCAGCACCGGTGGCGGGGTCATTCAGGTAAGGGCAAATGTAGAAGAGATTGTAAGTTATAAATTTACTTCCCTATATAATGAACTCTTGGACTTCAATGACTAGAATTCTGAGAAGAATGTGAAGTTTAAATAGTTCCAGACACTCCCCTTCCCTTTAAATGAAGAGTTAATCAAGTTCCAGCAATTTCTCTTTCTCTGGCACTTTGACACTAGACCTCTGCCTCGGAGTGCGTGCTGGTCACGATGTTGGCAGCGAGGGCGCAGGCCCTCAAGAGGCTCAAGGCCCAGCACCCGTTCGTGGAGGAGGGGCACTTGCTGTCCAAGCTGATGGCCTACTGCTCCAAGGAGGCGCACAGCTGCGTGGAGAAGGCGGCCATGATATGCTTCGTGAAGCTGCGCATCCTGGAGCCGGACGAGAACGCCAGCCTGCGCGGCCAGACGATCTACGAGGCCATGGAGGAGGACGAGCTGCAGGGCCTGGTGCCGTTCTTCGTCTCCACCACCCTGGGCACCACCGGATCCTGTGCCTTCGACAACCTGCCGGAGATCGGCAAGCAGCTGCAGCGCTTCCCGGGCGTCTGGCTGCACGTGGACGCCGCCTACGCGGGCAACAGCTTCATCTGCCCCGAGCTGAAGCCGCTCCTGAAGGTGACACCCGCTCGGCTCTGCTCAGCGCAACCATTTCAAAGTCTCATCTCTGACCCCATCCCATTCGCAGGGCATCGAATACGCCGACTCATTCAACACGAATCCCAACAAATGGCTGCTGACCAACTTCGACTGCTCGACGCTGTGGGTGCGGGACCGCATCCGCCTGACATCAGCCCTGGTGGTGGATCCGCTGTACCTCAAGCACGGCTACTCGGATGCGGCCATCGACTACCGTCATTGGGGAGTTCCACTCAGCCGGCGATTTCGTTCGCTGAAGCTGTGGTATGTGCCGAATGTTGTTTAGTGTGTACCACTATGGGGCCCGAAAGGCCCTCGAAAGTCAAGTGTGAATGGCTTGTTGACTATTGTCGAAAAGTGAATTGTTTTGGATTGGCCTGGAGTATGTGGCGAGGAGCATGTACGGCGTCCTCTTATTTGCTTGCGATTTAGTTGTAAAAACAAAAGTTTTCCATGCTCCATCCATCCGCGAAATGAGATGAGTCCACAGCCAATGCTTATGACATGAGCAAACAATAATTGCTAATTGCCAAATCTACTCCATAGACTTTACAAGACAGAGCTGGTGTCTGCGTTCCCTTCTGACTCAAAGGTGTCTTTCCAGGTTCGTGCTGCGCAGTTATGGGATCTCCGGGCTGCAGCACTACATACGCCACCATATCAAGCTGGCCAAGCGCTTCGAGGAGCTGGTGCTCAAAGATAAGCGCTTCGAGATCTGTAACCAAGTCAAGGTAAGCGACTCGGCTCTACTTTCGTTTCTTTTCATTTCTCTTTTATTTTCCGATTTACAGACCCCAACGATTTGATTTTACCCAGTAATTAATCAAGCTTAGAGTTCAGAGCTCTTTTGTATGAGCCACCGGACAGACCCACTGTGTGTGGGATTTTCATTGATGCGATTGTGGGTGTGCGGGTCGGTCCATTGTGCGGCTGTGCGGACCAAGGGTCCAACTCCAATTGGGAAATTGATTTGCGAGTGACGCAAATACCGCTGCCCAAACACTGTTCCGAGGGCAAGACGTGAACTTGTTCACACCCAGCCGGTCAGCAAATCAAACGTGCGCAACTACACGCCGAATTCCGTATTAAAATTCACGAAAAAATAAGTATTCCCCCTTTTTGTGGTAATTGGCAAGTGTTTGGGCATAATTGCCGTAGAAAATCGTTCAGAGACAGGCACAAATGATTCATCATCGTCGTGTCAGTCACTGACAGATGTTGCGATCGTGAGCACGCTCAACCCAATTGAGTGATCACTTCGGTAGCGGATCTCTGCGAGATCACGTTTCAGCAGAGTACGAAAACATGCCAATTTGATCAATTTTTGGTACGTCTTTGAGTTCTAAACAGAGATAAGTGAGTGATCTCAAAGGTATTTCACAAAAAAGGTAGTCTCGTCAGTACAAGATTGTAGTTTCAATCGCAAATAAATATCTATAAACTATAATAATATCTTGCTTTGAACTTTAAGGATTGTAGTCTCTTTTTACTCGAACTTAAACAAGCCAAAGTTGATGTGATTCGATTGCTTTTTGCAAGAACTTCTCATTCTGGGATACCAGCTTCTCCATATTATAAATTCGGTTACCATAGACATCTCAAAAAATAACATCCTAGCATCTGGTTGGTCTTAAAACTAAAAACATTTACAATTACGATAGCTTGGCCTAGTTTGCTTTCGGCTGAAAGGCACCGACAAACTCAACGAAAAGCTGCTGAGCATCATCAACGAATCCGGCAAACTGCACATGGTGCCCGCCAGCGTCAACGACCGCTACATCATTCGCTTCTGCGCCGTTGCCCAAAACGCTACAGCCGAGGACATTGACTACGCCTGGGACATCATCGTGGACTTTGCCAACGAGCTGCTGGAGAAGGAGCAGCACGACGAACTCTCCGAGATCATGAACCGCAAGAAGCAGGACACGCTGGCCCAGAAGCGATCCTTCTTCGTGCGGATGGTCAGCGATCCGAAGATCTACAACCCGGCCATTAACAAGGCCGGCACCCCGAAGCTCTCCATGGAGCTGCCCTCGCCGGTGGTGAGCCGTGGCAGTGCCCCCATCATCCGTACCCAGAGCTCGGTGGACCACAACTCGTGGATCTCCTGGCCGCTTGCCTTCCTCTTCAACACCAACAACGAGGAGAAGGGCAACAATGTCTCATTGCGGTGGGTTTTCTTGGATTGCCAATATTGGGAAACAGTTGTATCTGTTCAACAATTATAGTATTTACATTGGTTTTCTGTTGACTCTTTGCATTTAAAAACTTCTTAAACTTCAGCTTTCGACACTTGGACACCAACGTTCGGCCGTCATCATCGCGACGTAATTCCGGAGCCGGCTCTTCGCCTTCGCCGGAGAACGAGTTGGACTACGTGAATGTGCAGCAGCAGCAGCAGGAGCAGCGATCGCCCCGGAGATCGCCCATGGTTGTGCGCAAGTCATCCGCCGCACGGGAAAACCCCAACTAATTATATTCACACCGTCTATAGATAAAGGCTTTTGCACATATATAGCGCTCAGTATTAGCACCTCCTTATCCCGGGTGCCTAGTTGAATTCTAGACCAATCTACATTGCAATGGGACCTCCCATACACACATGTATTACCTATCCTCTAAGATCTGTGACAGCAATATTGAACGAATAAACCTTTATCGTTGTATGCAATGCAATGAATATTATTATTATTATTATTAAATAAGCCAAAAACAAATAGAAGTGTATCAAGAGGTTTGGGGATCGACTTATTTAAAATCCACTCAATACGTCATACAAGTTGCTGATAAACAAGGTTTTAATTTCTATATAAGGCAATGTTTGGTGAACATTTCCTTGTCACACTTCGTCATCAATAAAGATGTTAGCAGCTTAATATTTGTTATAGCATGTGGCCGCCAAATGAACACAACCAACTAATTCATTTGGTTTTAGAATCAATAGAATATAAACGGATTCAGGGTAAACAGCCAAATCCTGTGATTTCTTTGATATTTCCTTTGGGGTAAACAAACGGAAACAAAAGCATGAATGCGGATGATGCCATGGATATGACGTCGGATTACTTGGTATCGTCATGGGAATGGAAATAGCAATAATTAACGTGCATTGGCTCTGCCCCCAAATGGTCTCTGACTCACTGAAGAATTCCTTAGGTGTGGGAATAAAGACTGTGCGAGTTCAGAAGTGTTTCGGGCCTCCATCGAGTCCAGGCTGTAGACTTTGAGTAACTTGCTCAGATAGGCTTCCTTTTCGTAGCGTGAGAAATTGTCGAGGCGTCCGGTTTTCATGTCCCAGCTAAGATATTTTGGTGGCTCCACGCCCGATTTCAGGCCAGGGGATGCCGCCTCTTTACCATTGCCTTCTTGGGCCTCCGGTGGCCTAGATTTGGGCGTATGAATTTCTGAGTTATCAATTCGATTAGGCAGAAAGCTTCGCGCTCCATACGTACTCAGACTGATTGGAGCCGATGTCACAGGACTATCATCTGTCGGGGCTGGTGGTTTTGAAGACTGAAAACTGAAGGGGTGATGCCTCCCTGAGTTGGGGTTCGTCTTTTCAATCATTCTTTGCAAAGTATCGTCGTATTTTTGCTCAGACGGCTCCTCGGCTTTACCTTCAGGCGGCACCTTGGCATTCATCTGAATTTCGGGCAGTTGTGGACTGAAGGTAACGCCGAATTGCAACTGCTCCAAGCGCCGCTTCATGGCCAGCAGTCTTGCCCCCCGTTCGTCTGGCCTGCTCTTGTTCCCGCAAAGTTTGCTACTCAATGCCTGCAGCGGCTCCCAGCCAAACTTCTTCTCTTTGGATACAGCTTTAGTCCTTCGAGAGTGTGCCGCTTCATCGACATGGTCCTTCGCTTCCCGTTTGCCCTTATCCAGCCTCTGCATCAGCGCATCCAGGCTCGGTTTGATTTTCGACGTGTCCTGGTAGTCGCTGGGCAAAAATCCACGGCCTCGGAGATAGACAACAGGTGCCTCCCAGGACCTGATCATATTTCGCACAATCTCGTTGTAATCATAGGGCGGGTCATCCGCTACCTTTTGCTCCTCTTTCGTCTTAGCATTGGTCACCAAAATCACATTCCAGGAACTGAGAATCAAGACACACCTGGAGAAGGTGTAGCCATTAGAGGAGGTAAAACAATAACTGCCGTGGAGCGGAAACTTTTACCAGAAAAATATAAACATGGCTGTTCGTAAAGTTTTATAAAATATACTTCAAAATAAATTGAGTTGAACTATGTGACAGCGCTACGTAGATTCTTTGCCTGAAGCAAAATAAAGGAAATTGATACACGCCTGCCTTTTTAAGAAATGGGAAAGACTGAACACTGTCAGATACCTAGCGGTAACTAGAGCATTCTGGATGACATTATAACAAACATGGACGACTAAGACACTTTGTCTTATTATGATCGAATTTATAAATAAGCATAAATTGAACTGAATGGAAGACAATTTTGTCAAACTTTTTTGTCTAATAACTCCACGTTTATTTCAGACTCTACCCAAATTTACAAAGTACCTCCGCACAGAAGTCATTATTTTGTTCTCAATTTATTTTAAGCCGAATTATGGGTTCGATTACGGTTCTTCCTAATTGTAAAATTATTAAAATGATCCAAAAGTTTTAGTTTTAGCTTGTCTTTGAGATCTATTCTTTCATATGGATTTAGGGACCAGAAAAAATTAAAAAAGATTGGGGATAAGGATTCGAAAATTACTAAAACTAAAGGGTATCCTAATGATTATTTTTCGAATCGCCATGATGATTGAAAAGAGATTGGGGATAATAAATATTACTCGAATATGAGAAGCTTAAACGAAAAGAACATTCAAAATCGAGCAGATGACAAATTATAACGTTTTTATATTAGAAACGACTCTCGCATTTGATTCAGACCCGTGACCCGATTGGCACTCGGTCGTTCTTTAAGATTATCCAATGTAATCCTAATCCAGACTCTGAAACCTGTTCGGAATGAAATCAGGCTACTTAACAAAGATATTTTCTGCGTACGACTCAAAAATTCGTCTACAATCGAATCGTAACAAAAAAGGCAATCATAAACCAGATTCGCGGAAGATTTACTATAAATATCTTACCCTATACAAGCAACTCCCTTTACGCTATATCATGAAATTCAAAACCTGATTTATACATCTGGTTCACAAGACAAATAAACCTAATATTATGCCACTGGCGCCAATAAAAAGAATCATTTAACGACATCTCTGACACCTTCCACGAAATACATCAATCAACAGCCGCCAAACTTATCTCTGCATTCAAATGGCGGAGACAAAAGTCATTTAGCATGCTAGCCGAATGCCAGAATGAATGAAATGCCTAAGATATGATTTGGCAAATACAAAAAGAGAAGAAACCGCTTAAATAAACAAAAATAAATGAAGAAACGGCACGGATCTCGAAATATTCATATGCAATATCCATCAGCTGTTGTCAAGCGCGTGGTTTACCAATTTGCAAATTTTGAGGGAAGACCCACCACAGTCAACGCACTCTTAGTGATTTTTATTGCCAAACAAATTAATTAACCATTTTTTTTTTTTTCATAAAAAGACATATGGGATGTAAAGGTGTTTACTTTAAATATATACTGTCATTTGTGCAAGGACACTGCATTTTATCCCTTTTCGCCTGTTTAAGTAAAAAAGCAAATTGTGGCATAGTGAAGTTGGACTGTAGGCAACGATCATTTGGAGTTTTGTTTTGGTGTTTGGCAGTGCCACCTTCCATAACTCAAAAGAGACATTCCCAATCGCACGTACTATAGCCACAGCCACAGAGGAAACAGATGAACAAGCGTAGAAGGCGGATGGATTCGATGGATCCGATGGATGATGGCAACGGCCCTCGAGCACTTTTGAAGTGTGACCGCGTAAACTGAATACGAATTTATATTTAGACGCACGACGTCATCTGCGGTGGCTGGTACTGTGAATGAAAGTTTAGGCTAAAGAGGAGCACAAAACACGTCAAGTCATGGTGTAGAGGCGTTCTCAGTCCCGCAATCTCCGATCTCTATCTCTGTCTTCCTCGCCGCGGACTCTGCTCCGCCTGAGAGTCTCTTCAAGGCGGCGCGTGCGCCGAGTGACTCAGCGAGCTTCGCCAAACCTTGCCCCAGCCCAGGCACAGTAGTCGGTGTGGATTAATTATTCAACAGAGATTTAAGAAGAGAATATACGAATTAAATTCAGGGTATAAGATCTATTGAATAATTTAAATAGTTAATTTAAATATAATTATATATACTACCTACCCAACCGAATCGATTAAGTTATTTAGTACATACATCGATTTAGTCTAGTCTCGCGTTTTAATAGCTCTTTGATTGAAACAATTAAAATACAAGTTTATATTGTAGAAAGTAGAGCTAGATTTTCAGTAAATCGATTTTTTTACAACATTTTAAACTAGGCTTTTCTTTTTCAATAAAAATTGATTTTGAAAAATTAAATCGATTATTATTTTGAAAAATCAGTTATAGGATCGCCTTTATTTTCAGGTCTACTAGAAAGTATGGAACAAATTAGATCGGACCACTAAATCTATATGTCTGTCATAGCTGAAATTGAAAATTAATTAAGGAAATAAATTGAATATTTCTTAAACATTCATATTTTGAAATATACATATACATACGTACGTACAGGTTTTTAGGATATACCATTAATCATGGTAAAGGGAACCAGCAAGGATATCCTAATTTCAGCTAAACTTGGCTAGCTTTCTTTAATTTTTTAAATTATCACACCTAAAAATTATATATTCTTGACTAAATGGTATACTTAGGATTTATATAAACTAGAGTTAATAGCACGCAAAAGAAGAATCTCAAGGTCGCTGCTCACCACAATGGCTAGGAGGTGTAGTAATCGCCAGATCATTAAGGGGGCAAAGTTAGATAAGTGCAGTAATTAGCAAGACAACTTGTAACGGGGGGAGCCTCTGGCCAACTCTCGAAACAGACCCACTCATTCATACGTGCTCGGCCAGCACCCATTCCCACACACACCCATTAGCAAGCAGCTCCCACGCCCACTCACTCGATCCCCACCCGAAACAAATGGGTGAAAAATCATTTGGCCGAGATTGTTTTCTTTTTATTATTTTTGTGTTCGTGTTTCACTCGGCAGGAGATTCCGTAAAACAATGGGCGTTTTCGCACAGCTACGTCACAAGCCCGAGCTGTTGCCAGGTATTCGTCATCCGTGCATCCCGATGGCTGTTAACGGATTCGGTCAATATTTGGACAATTGCTTGCCAATTTATGTTTGAGTACCTGAAGTGGTTCCCCTACTAGTGGCCGCCAAATATCTCAGCGGCTGGAAAGTTTTGGTTCTTCTTTGAGAGATTAGGGGAAACAAGTTTGTGCTCTTTACACGGGGTCTTTGCACGAGCCGGACTTATCAAGTGTCCAACGTTTTCTATTAGCCGAAAAAAAATTCCCCGGAAACCTACACGAAAAAAAAAAAGAATTTAGGTTCGGCAAGCCAAACTCTGGGAAACACGCGCAAAACCATTTTAAGTGTCATAACAATTAACGACGGCATCGCAAGGAAGAGTTACTCAGTAAGTCAGACGGCAAGCCCGTGAAGTTTTACACAAATTAGAGCTCACCCTCGACATTAGAGAAGCTATTATTATTAATCACACTGAAAATGGAATTTCTCTCACCTTATAATTAAGCCCGAAAACCTTTCCAATCAGGGACTTTTTCCTATGGGGCCCGTGCCGAGCTAGCCGAGAGGAGTGGGCATAATGATCAAAGCGGGTTTCCCAGCCGACTTCGATGGAGGCGAAGTTCGAGTCTCCGGGTAGTAATTTGAGCGTGATCACGAGACGGGCAACGTCAATAGCCAAAACACCTAGCAGGTGCTGCGAGAGCCAGCAGAGAGGGCCTCGCGCCGAGAGAGAGAGTCCGCGAGTTCGCGCCGATCGCGGGCTTTTTCCATATAAAAACGAATGCCAAGGGTAGTGGACAAGTCATTCGCGTCAAGGAAACTGGAGCTGCAGCAAGCGAGCGGTACGCGTTAACGGATTAAACAGTGATCGAGATACAATCGTTGGTTTGCGCTGTGTGTTAGACCCTTGTGTTCAGACCAACCATATCGTACATAGCATATAGGAAAAGGAATAAACATTGAACTAAACAAAGAGACAAACGAGAAGTGTTAATAGCAAAAAATGAATGTTGAAGAGTTTCGCAAATACGGCAAGGAAGTGATCGATTATATATGCCAATATGGCACCAACATCGAAGAGCGTGATGTGGCGCCCACCTTGGATCCGGGTTACCTGAAGAAACTGCTACCAGGTGAGAAAACGAGTCAAATGCAGGGAGGAAACTCCTTTCGTATTATTCCTTGCAAGTTTAAAGTCAAATAAAAACCTTCTTAATTTATTAAGTTCATTTGAAGTTAGCACACATAAGTAATATTAAATTTTCGAGATAAAGCTGTCTTTGGTGGTCCTGCATTCGCTAGAAACTATTTCGCTTGCTATATATAATCTGTAGACTATATTTCGACCAAAAAGAAGCATGTTTAATTATAGCACTAGTGATAAATCGTATACGCTAATTGTTAACTATGCCCAAACAAATTAGCAATGAATATCTGAAAATATTTCTCTTCGCACAAAACAAGTACAAATGAATGTATTTATGGACATACACATATTGAAAGAAAGCCAGGCCAAGTGAAGGCAACAAGCAAATCAAAGCCTCTCAGAAAAGTTGTTAAATCATGTTGACTAATTGTTTTGCTCACCGCTCGAAGAGTCATGTGAATAATGTGCGAATATAAACTATTCGAAAATACCCAAGCCCACGGATTCGAGTGCCGCAATGAGGCGTCGTGGGCGGGGGCCTGGCATAATTGGGGCGCACTCGGCGGCCGTCTTCGGTGAAGTTGGCAGGCTGAGGAGAACGCCGTTTTGCTGGTGAATTTCTGGCGAATTCCTCCACACACACAGTAGGCTAAGTTAAATATTTACACCCCGAACGGGCGGACGGACGGACAGATGGACGCCGCAGTACCGAGAGTTCAACTAAACAAATCAATTAATTATGCATACGCAAACACACACCTTGCGTATAGACTTACTTGTTGATCTTTCTACTCACTGCCAAAAACAACAGACTGGCCATAAATACTGCCCAAATTTATGGGTGATAAAAGAAATATTTAAGGCGCACCCACTAATCGGCTGCTGGTCTGTTTATCTTTCAGCGGACGCTCCCCAGTCGCCGGAGTCGTTCAAGGACGTGCTCGAGGACTTCGAGCAGAAGATCATGCCGGGCGTGGTACACTGGAACCACCCGAAATTCTTCGCCTACTTCCCGTCAGGCAACTCCTTTCCGTCCGTGCTGGGCGACATGCTGAGCAGCGCCATTGGTTCCATAGGCTTTAGCTGGGCCAGCTGTCCGGCGGCCGCGGAGTTGGAGACGATCGTGATGAACTGGTATGCCAAGGCCCTCGGCCTGCCCAAGGCATTCGTCTCTGATGCACCTGGCAGCACTGGCGGCGGCGCCCTTCAAGGATCTGCCTCCGAATGCGTTCTAGTCTCCCTGATTACTGCACGTGCCCGCGCCATCAGCGAGCTGAAGGGCCAGACCAGTGTCCACGACAGCGTCTTCCTGCCCAGCCTAATTGCCTACGCCAGCCGCGAGGCACACTCCTCCGTGGAAAAGGCCACTAAGATGGCGTTGGTCAAGCTGCGCATCATCGACGCCGACGAGCACGGGCGCATGCGCGTCGACCTGCTGCGTCAGGCCATTCAAAACGATGTGAACGCCGGCCTAACGCCCTTCTTCGTTGTGGCCACAGTGGGCACCACCGGCGGCTGTGCTTTCGATGACATCACGGAGATCGGCAAGGTGTGCCGTCAGGTATCTAGCATTTGGCTCCATGTGGATGGCGCCTACGCGGGCAACTCGTTTATCCTTCCCGAGATGAGGGTTTTCTCGGCTGGCCTGGAGTACGCCGACTCATTCAACACGAACCCCAACAAGCTGCTGCTGACAAACTTCGATGCATCCGCCTTGTGGGTGCGGGACGTGATGACCCTTAAGAGTGCGCTCAACGTCAATCCGCTGTACCTTAGACACGAGCACTTGAACGGCGTGGACTATCGCCACTACGGCATTCCGCTGAGCCGCCGCTTCCGCGCCCTGAAGCTGTGGTTCGTGTTCCGGACGTACGGCATCAAAGGCCTGCAGGAGTATATCCGCAACCACATGGCGTTGGCCAAGAAATTTGAGATGCTGGTTCGCAAGGATGAGCGCTTTGAGGTTCGCAACGATGTTCACTTGGGTCTGGTCTGCTTTAGAATGCGGTAAGTCGGGAAATCGAAAATGAGATAACTTTTCATTACTTTACACTCTCGCTCACAGAACTGGCGACGAGCCCAATCACATGCTGCTGGCCCAGATCAACCATTCGGGCAAGATGCACATGACCCCGGCCAAGTTTAACGGCCGCTACGTTATCCGCTTCTGCGTCACCTATGAGCACGCCACGGAGAAGGACATCCTTGATGCCTGGAGTGAGATAAAGTGCTTTGCGGAGGAGATACTGCGCGACCACCAGCTGGAGTCGAGTTCCGTTCCCACAACGCCTGAGGGCTCGGAGCGGACAAGCTCGGAGCCGATGGCGCCCGTCGCCGGCAAGCCACCCATCAAGAAGAAGCTGACCAGGACCAAGTCCCTGCGATTCTCCTTTACGCGCAGCATCTCGCGGGAGCAGTACCAGAGCCAGAGCGAGCACCTCATGGATGGATGTACACCTATTTTGGTGGTGGATCCCAAGACGCTGCAGGAGAATTTCCAGAAGGCGGCCGATGACAACGAGCGGAACACCAACAACGGAAGCAACGGCGCCATCAATAGTACCAACAAAAACGGAAGCACGAAATTAAAAAATATCTCCGACGTGGACACAGATGAGGGGAGTAACTGAGCGCCAAGTCGAAAGGAATGGATTTCGCGGATTTACCTCTAGCTAGTATTAATTTGGAGCTGAAATGAGGCCAGTACCTAATGTCTACCGACTAACATACATTGCTCAAGTTGAATTTAAGTACATCTATTTATGCATTTAGGGCCTAAGCTCTTGCTGAACGTCATCTAATTTAATTAAAGGCTCATCCATTACTAATACTTTGTAGCTAGGATAAGTCTACTATCATGAACAAAAGCACTTATTTGTAAACATTTATTGGCATTTGTTATGCAAGTTTTCTGTAAAACAAAACAAAAAACAATATCACTTGTCTTTACTGGGCGGGCTTGTGAATAGGGGATCAAATGTTAAGATAATTTCGAACCTACAGAATCTTTTTTACAGCTCCCATCATCGTACACTTCTATTTTAAATGAGTAAGACAAATATTTTCTTTTTTTTTTTTTTGTGTGACACCCTTCTGAGTACCTTTCTATAGAGAGATGCTTTTAGCGCGCGAATTCCCAACGTCTTTATTAATATTTGCACGACTTATAAATCAAACAAAAACACCTCTGAACAGGGTAAGATAAAAGTAACAATTGCGCCTCCAGCTCAAAAAAAGGGCTTATATGAATTATGTGCGAATAATGATCATATTAACAAGCACATAAATTACAGATTATTTATATTTGAGTTAAGCAATCAGTAAGTTTTGCTTTGGAAAAGGCCAAACAATTCTAGTTTTTTTAAATATCTTTTGAACGGGGTGGGTGTCTTATTAAGATGAATAACACGTAGTTTCATTCATTCATTCATTTACGTAGGATTCATAATAGGATATCGCTGGAAAAGTGAGATTTTGATACACCGGCCCAAACGATTTCTTAAATACATTGCGCACAACCTTGGTAATCCTTCACCACTACGTGGATCTTCGCTCACAGTGATGTATACGGCAAAATGGAGCAAAATGGCAACAGCCTATTACAAATTTTGTCAAAATGTCGTTTTCGTTAATAAAAAAATCACAAACAATGTTTCCTTGTATAGTACACACGAATGAATTAATTTTCACGTGTTTTTGTCTTAAAACACACACGGCAACGTGTTTTTATGTAAATTTCAGCACTCAGTTAAATCTTGAACTTTGTGGACTTGTCAATAGGATAATAAAATCGGACATACCTTTACACAAGCAAATAGAGGAACAAACAAAAGTGTAATAATTTAACCAAAACAAACACGCTTCACATATGGTTTAATCGATTCTACCGTTTTGTGCCTATCGATTGTATCCAAGCCTACTCGATACATCGATACATCGCTTAAACCGTAAACAAAAATTTGCCGGCACTATTATTGTTATTAAAAGTTAAAACTAGTTAAAATGCCGAACTGGAATCAAATACAGTCGCAGCTGCGAAGCTCCAACAACCCCGTCGTGTTTTTCGACATAGCAGTGGGCACTACGGTAAGCAGCAACGGACTCTGGCACCCCCACATGCGCGGTTTAACTTCTTTCACTTGTAGGAGATCGGCCGGATGATATTCGAACTGTTTGCGGACACGGTGCCGCGCACGGCAGAAAACTTCCGGCAATTTTGCACAGGAGAGTACCGGCCGGATGGCGTGCCGATTGGCTACAAAGGCGCCAGCTTCCACAGAGTAATTAAGGATTTTATGATACAGGGCGGCGACTTTGTGCAGGGCGACGGCACCGGCGTGACTAGTATATATGGCAGCACATTCGGCGACGAGAACTTTACCCTAAAGCACGACTCGCCCGGTCTCCTGTCCATGGCTAACAGTGGCAAGGAGACTAACGGATGTCAATTTTTCATCACGTGTGCCAAATGCAACTTCCTGGACGGAAAGCACGTAGTCTTCGGCCGTGTCCTAGATGGCCTGCTGATCATGCGCAAGATCGAAAACGTACCCACGGGACCCAACAACAAGCCCAAGCTGCCAGTGACCATTTCGCAGTGTGGGCAAATGTAGCGCGGAAATTGTAGCAGAGTTTTGTAATAAAGATGCTAATATGTCATTTTGGAACGAAGCGAGTACATTTGAACTGGGTTAGCCTCTATTATCCTAGTTGTAGTACGCATAGCCGCCAGCCGCCGCCTTCTCTTGTCGCAGAGTTCGACAGTCCTCAATCATGAAACTGAAAGGGAAACGGAACATGATTAAAACGTTCAGAGAACACTCTGTAATAGTACCCACTCATAGTAAAGAGATGCCAGCGGAACAGTGGCCAAGTGCCAAAGAGCATGGGCGTCAAAGATCCAGAGTATTGGTGGGAAGTCCAGCAGCTCGAGACCCATGGCCAGCGCCATTAGAACATAGAAGCGCAAGATTCTCCGGAAGTAGGGCCGTCGTTTGCGCACGAAATGGCACCACACGAACCAGCCAGCGGCTGATATTACGCCTGTGGCAATATTTACCATCATATTAAAAGAGTAGCTGAACTTTCCCACGCTCAGGTAAGCAAAGTAGTTAATGTAGTAGGAAAGGAAGGCCAAAGAGATCACTCCGCGCAGGAACAGAGAGTAGCGGTGCAGCATTCGCATCACCATGGCGTACAGCGAGCACAGGATTATGGAGTAGGCAAAGGCGTAGTCCAGAAGCTCGGTTAGGGGAAAATCTCTCGTGTGGAAGATGGCTGACCACACCCAACCGTTAAGGCTTGTCTGTGAGTCAAAATATGTACATAATTAGGTGAAATATGCAAGGCGATAGGCAAGTGGGACATACCACTCCAAATATGTGGGTGAGCATATAGCAGGGACTGTCCGGGCGCACTTCCCGCCGGAATTTGCGCAGCATGCGCAGGTGCACGGCAAAGTTGAGTGCCGAAAACAACACAGAGGCAGGTTCCTGCATACCTAACAGACGCAGAAAAGGCCACTTGCCGTAGAACTGCGGGATAGGCCATCCCCGTTCGAAGAAGGCGAACACTGTCCTCCACATGCATCCGTATTGGCACTCGTCGGCGCAGCTCCATTGGAAGAGTCGGTCGAATACTGACTGCTTGTAGAACTTCACTGCCTGCTCCTGTATCTCGAGTCCATCTGCAGAACAGTTCGTTCTTTCGCAGTTCTGCCGGCAATTGTGGAAAAACTGTGTGCGATCGCCGTTGGAGGCGTGGCACATTGTTACGAATGCTGCTCCAATGAGCAGAAATATTGCACTTAACTCCCGACTCGACATGGTTAAAACTAATTACATTTTAAATATTAACATCTTTATATTTGTAAACATTGCTATTGATTCGCTTCTTTGATAACATATATCGATAGTGTATAGAACATCCGAGAGCTACCCACTTGCTGGAAAGCCTTGTATGCCTACACAATTTTAGTGTTGTTCAGCTAGGCAATGTATTAAGAATCAAATTTTTTGTTAACATCTTTTATTTTAAGACTTCGACTTTATTTATAAAAGAAAATATTAGGCAAATTCTGCGACTTTAATTAAGAAAACATGCACTTAAGTTTGTTTCAGTGTAAGTAAAACATCGAACATCAAAAGTGTGACAATGGCTTATCGATGTTTCTTCCAGCTCTAATACATGCCAAAACAATTGTCAGTTCCTGATGTTTTGCTGTTTTTCCTCCGAAGTTGTAACAAATATTCGGCGAAAATTCGGTTAAATCTGATTAAGAAATGCCTGCCAGAAATGGAGCCTCCTAGTGACACGGAATAGATCTGGTATCGAGCAGCTGGTTGCTTTACAGGTGGAATTTTTCACTGGTGCACTGGTGCACCACACTATTATCAGCCATGCATCTGCCAAATCAAAACGATCCTATATTTAGAGCATGACTCACCTTCATTAAGAAAGGAGATCAGCAGTGCGAGATTATTAAAAGGAAACCCGTGACCGATTCCGAGCCCACCGGATGTCCAACTATCCGAGCACCCAGAAAGATGCCTTCCCGCCAGCACTGCCAGCAGTAGCCCGGAATAGCCGGGAGCCACGCAAGCCGCAGCACGGTATCAAGGTAGGAATTATATCTCCCAGAGTGTCTCAGTCATATAATCATAACTTCAACGGATTGCAAAACTTTTAGCAACGCGAGCCTTTGGTCTTTTTCATCATGCGTCTGAACCTGAAAGCCGTGCTGCTCATCCTTATTGTGGCCGTGGTGGTAATAACCCTAGGTGTGTATATGCGCTGCGCCGCCTTCTCCTTCTCACCGGACTTTGTGCGCTCGCTGGACCGGCCGGTAGCCAGGCAGGCCACTGGCGGTGGCGACCCCACCGTGCTGCAGGACATCGAGTGCTCGATCAACCAAGAGTACAGCGTGCATTGCAAGCGAGACGAGAACGCAAACGAGGTGTACTTGCCCTTCTCCTTCCTGCGCAACTACTTCGAGGTGAGCGGAGCAGTCTCCACCAGCGGCAGCGAGGTGGCCAAGTTCAACTGGATGCACAGCACGGCCAAGGTGAACCTGCCCAAGGGCAAGTATGACGCGCGAGGCGTATTCATGTACTTCGAGAACTACAACGTAGAGGTACGCGACCGAGTTAAGTGTATCAGCGCTGCTGAGGGCGTGCCCATTAGCACGCAGTGGGAGAAGCGCGGCTACTTCTACCCCACACAGATAGCTCAGTTCGCCCTGTCGCACTATAGCAAGAACCTTACGGAGCCAGCGCCGCGGGTCCGCGTGCTTGAGGACGCCGATGGCAACCAGATGGACTGGAGCACACCCAAAACCAGCAACATGACACGCATCTGGCACCACAAGTTCAACACCAGCGTGGTCCAGTTTGAGACTGCGCCCGGCTATGAGGGCGCCATCAGAATTGCCCTCAACCAGACCCTGGACTTGCTGCTTAGTGTGGACCTGCTGTTGGTGACCAATAGCAGCAGCCTCATGGTCACCGTCCAGAACCGCGACACGCGGCATTGTTACAACCTCCACTACATACCCGCCGACCTGCTGCTCAGTGTGCAGGACTCCAACATATACTATGGCCTGGGTCGGTCGGCGCTGAACAAATGGCGCCACATCACGCGGGACCTGCACATCGATGTCCAGAAGGGCATCGTCCTTGGGGACAAACGGTCGCCGCTTAAAATTCGACGCTCAGACCTGGAGGTCCTCTCTATCGGTTTCCTAGGCCTGGGCTTCTACGACAACATTACACTTTCCACAAGCGACCATCTTGCGCACTTCTACGACGCAGCAGAATGGTTTGTCCACAACCAGGATCCCAAGACGGGTGGCTGGACTAATCCCGTGCGTCGCAGCCTCAATGGATTTGCCGAGCTGCGTCCGGGATGGATCTCGGCAATGGGGCAGGGCCACGCTATATCTGTGCTGGCCCGAGCCTACTGGCATTCAGGCGGAGATGAGCGCTACCTACGTGCGGCGGCAGCTGGTCTTCAGCCTTACAGGGTATTTTCAAGGGACGGCGGCGTTCTAGCACAGTTCATGGACAAATTTTACTGGTGAGTAGAGACATATATATAATATTTGGAAAGAATAATTTATAATTTGAGCGAATTAATAAGCAGCGTTATCAGTACACTTTGAATGTACATATGTATATTTTTGAAATTAAACTTTTCCGTTTGATTAATTGAAAATATTTGTTTATTTAACAGGTATGAGGAGTACCCCACCACGCCACCTTCATACGTGCTCAACGGATTTATTTACT
The DNA here is from genome assembly GCA_008042675.1 of Drosophila seguyi. Taxonomy (NCBI): domain Eukaryota; kingdom Metazoa; phylum Arthropoda; class Insecta; order Diptera; family Drosophilidae; genus Drosophila; species Drosophila seguyi. The sequence continues at coordinate 59,613 of VNJU01003235.1, forward strand.
CACTGCTCGGCCTGTACGATCTCAACAGCACAGCGCCAGTTAAGATCGCACGCGAGGCTGGCCAACTTTTTGCGCAAGGTATTTACTCGCTGAAAAAGATGCTACTATTGTACGACACGGGCTCGGGGACCAGCTATGACCTTCGCCACCTAAGCTTGGGCGTAGCCCCGAACTTGGCACGCTGGGACTACCATGCAACGCACGTAAACCAGCTCCTCTTGCTGGCTACCATCGACAGCGATCCACTGATTGCACAGACAGCGGAACGCTGGAAGGGCTATATGTTTGGGAGGCGGGCCAAGCACAACTGAGAACTAAGGAAACTGGCGGCATACCGTCGTCGAAAAAGTGATATTTTGTAAGGCTTTTGTAAGACATTGTGTGCTTGACCATTCTAAATGGTTGCATTGGGGTGTCACTTGCTTTTCGGGCCCCGGAATTGGTTCCGTGATTTTATTTTATTATTTCCGACTTCGTCCTAGATCGTCTGGCCAGGCGTCTAGGTATAAGCTATAGTACCTTTATCTTCGATTGCCTACTGTTCAGCTGTCTTTTGTCTCTTTGCATTTTTTAGTCCCCAATTTATAGGCTAATTGTTTCCGCAAAAATATGTAGTTGCACCCGAGCTCACTGGACAATATTGAGAAATTAACAAGAAGTAACTTACATTTAACACACACTTATTGTTGTTGTAGCAAGACTTTTTTACAGCGCAAAACTAAGTAGAGTTCGCTACACTCCACAACCAAAGACCTTATTGAAATATGATGCTAAACGTCCTTACTTGAATTGCCACATGTAAGCAGTTTTTACTGAGGCAGCATTACAAATTCGTACGGCGTTACTCATGTTTGTATTGTAAGGTCTTGGTCACAACCCTGTATAAAGACTACTGTAGAGAGCTTAGAATAATAGTTGGAGTTTGACCCCTTGTAGCGTCTGTTATATGCATATGTATGTATACACCCTCCCCAGTAGAGATAGTCGTAACGTTCCCACTCAAACTAACTGCCCCAAGAATCCCAAAAATACATATATAGATATGGATAACGATACACGATAATAACGATTTCTATTTACGGTAAGCATGTAATGTACGTAGGCAACCTGCGGAGGGTACTCTCCTGTATTTCTCACAACTTAAACGATGCCATTCCAAACTTAACTTTAGTTTGCCATCTGTCAATTAAGCTAATCTATATATCATTTGAGTTTGAATGTAATCTACGGATCCGTTATCTCTGTTGCTACTACTAACCCAAAACGAGACTGTTCACGAATATTAATTTTTGATATTGTGTTAAAAGAATCGACATATTAAAGTACTTAATTTATGTTCTTTGTACACGTCGTGTATTACAAATTTGCGTCTATTTATTTGCTAGAGGGGGTCAGGATCTCTGCGAGCTTAGCACATGCGAATGGATCGAGGGCGGGCCGCTCCTTCGACGCACCTCCTCAATGAAGGCGTTTTCCATTTGGTCACAGATCAGGTCGAAGAATATGTTTGCAACGTTGCTATGGAGCAGCGATTTAAATTCAAACGAGACCTTAAAGTCCAGCACGCAGGAGTTGGGTATGTCCTTGAGGCCCGGCCTAAAGCGCCACTCATTCAACAGGTAGTTAAAGAGACGCCCGTCATGACACTCGGACTTGACCAGACTGGGTGGGACCAGGGTGACGCGCGATGTGTATGCCTCGTTAAGCGGGGGGAAACCCACTATTAGGTCCGCCCGGAAGCTCCTTCCTTCGCTCTCCTGACTGTGAACGTGCGAGCGCTTTACGTACGGCACGAATCTGTGGTAGTTGCTGACGTCGGACACAACGCTGTACATGTCCAACATGGAGTAACTAATTGAATGATATCATCATGTAAGGCAGAGCAGACTTAGTATACAGCATTCTTACCCAACAAGCTCCTTCTTGACGTACGAGCGGTTCTTGCTGCGAAAATCATTGAACGTTATGTAGGACCTGTGGATGCTGTTGGAGAAGCTGCGCTGCTGCAGCGGTTGCTGCTGCGGCTGCTGCCGCGCCTGTCGGCGTCCACAGCCACTGCAAAAGTCGAACAAGCACCTTCTGAGTGACACGGTAAATTTTGTTGCCGCAATAGTGCCCCAGGATTGCCATTGGCCTCAAATTATGTAATTTACATTTACCTGCTGACCTTGTTTCAATAAAGGGTCGTACTAGTCGAAGTCTGACGTCCAGAGCTTTCAGTGTGCTGCCGCCCTTTAGCATTTTGGGCAAGGCTGGGCGAGATTTTAAGCTAAATGTGGGGGTGATCTAAAAGAAAAACAATGATGGGTCGCCTAGTAGAGATGCAAGAACGTCGATCCATCGATGTGTTTCAACTTTTCTAAATCATCGATGTTTTTTTTTCGAACATCGATGTTTCTTTGCCGTCTCTATCTAGAGAAATAGCAAAGGAAAGGTACATACGTAAAAAAATAAAATATTTTTGTAGATTTGATTATTTTATTAAAGTTATTCAATTGGTGGTGCAGGCAACGGCGTTAAGATGGACTAATTCTTGGTGCGTGAGTATTTTTAAAAGCAATGTCATTGAGTCATTATTATTATTAATTATAGTATCAGAAGTTTTTGAACAGGATGGCGCCCTTTAAATACGTCGCTCAGAAATTTCTGAGTGTGCCTGCCCTTTTTCTGAGTCCGAAAGAGCCGAAAGAGCAAAGGTGGCAATTAATATCTGACCGCAGGGACGCGCCATAACTCGGCGACAAATAGTAACTAAGTAATGTTTAATGTTTTATGTTAATTTTTTGAAGGTGATAAGCCTCGATGTGGAAGAACACATCAAAATTTGTCTCGACTTGCAGTCTTTAGTAAAACTTATAAAATAGTCATTCTAAGAGCTTAAAGCACTGCACTGGACCTTGTGTATGACAATTTGAGAGCATAAGAAACAAATTTTAGGTTGTTCCTAACAATTATTTATTTCCTACATAATAACGCACAGAGAGCGTTCCTCCTCCTGCGGCGCGGCCAGGCCGGAAAGCTCTTTCTGCTTCATCTCCAAATATGTGTTCTCGTTCCGCTTCTTCATCCAGTCGGGCAGTGGCGAGGCCCAGTCTGCCGGCGGCTGTTTCCGTTTCTGCCAGGTGTCGTTGGCAAAATGAGCGCGCAGGCGGTTCAATCGTCGCTCCTCTTCACTTTTTATCACAGCCGCCCCGGCTGCTACGTCGTTGCCATTGGACTGCTGGTACCGCTCGCAATTCCGGTAGTCTGTCAGCCACTGGGAGCAGTCAGTGTCCTGACCGAATATGAAGTACTGGTGGAAGCGGGCCTTAAAGCTCGTGCAATCGTCGTATTCGTCTTTGTACAGGTGACAGGGTCGTATCTGGAATATGAATTCATAATTGTCCGGTCCATTGCAGGAGTTTAATACTTACTGCCCACGCATCATCCAGTGTGCTCTTTGTACTATCTGATTTTATGTCATTATTTCCGGGATTCTTTTCCATTGTTGGTCAATTACATAAAAATATTCAGTTCACCCGGCCAGAAACATATGATTTTGTTTGCTATCGTTCAAAATATCCGAACAAACAGCTGATTTGGTTTACTATCCCTTAAAATATCGATAGGCTTGGCAGTGTTGGGTTAATCACTTATCAGCATTCATTACATGGAATTTAAATTTTTTGAAATTATTAGATAATTAATTGCATAGGCCAAAAAAATTAGGGGAATATTTTAACCACGAACGGGAGTTTAAGTGGTTATTTGCGTAAGTTGTACGGAAAAAAAGTGATAAAACGAAATATGACAAAAAGCTCAGCCGCCGCTCGCTTCAAAAATGGCTGACAAAAACGACAAAAACGTAAGGTACTGTAATTATATTTTAATGCATTATTTGGAAAGGAAGCTAACTTCGGCATGCCGAAAGAATACCCTTAGAGTAAGAAGAAGAAAAAGAAAAAAAATGTTCTGACTTTTTCGCTTTCTCGGGTACTGACATAGGAAAAATTTTGCGAGCGCAAAATGTTGCGAACGAACCAAATGTTACGAGTAAAAAAGCCAAATAGCTGTGATGTTGCTTTCAAAATAAATAAATTTATATATAAATTTCTATAGGAGCTCTATCATATAGCCGATTTGGATAAAAGTAAAATCGAAATTCTGGAATAATGCAAAATGACCCTGTCTAAAATTGTATGAAAGTATGTGGAAAATTGGCTAAGTTAAAGGTTTTTTCATTGAAGTTGAGCGATCGTTCCTATGACAGCTATATTCAAAATATAAATTCTGCCCAACTACCTTAGTTGCGTTTGGCAAGTGTTATTAAACCTCATCAAGGTTATTCTTGGGAAACTGATGGCTCACTGGCTCAAGTAGGTTTATTAATGCAGCAGACCATTGCAGGTCTTCAGAAAGCCATCGCTGAGCTACTTTTAGAAATTAAGGAGCTCAGAGTTTCTTATTCACGGACTAATCGTTTATAATGGCTTCTCTACTGCGTCCCTAATGCTAACGAGCTTTAAAGTATTTCTGGATAAGCATCAAATAGATATTATTCTTATCTCAGAGACATTCTTACACGCCCGATTCTTTTTCAATATGCTGGGGTACACGTGTCGCTGCAGAGAACTACCCCGATCAAGAGGCTTCGCCCAAGGTATTTTCCAGGATAAACGGAGTAATGCCATCAATCTTACCACTGAGGTTAACACTTCTGTAAGGTAAGATACAGCTGTTGCAACTATTATGAAGATAAGACACACTGCCACATTACCATCTCCAGCATAAGCACCTCCTGGGTCAAGATGCGCTCACAATAACTTCGATCGTTCACCGGAAGCGGTTGGCTTTTTAACAATCAAGAACGACCCAGCGATTGGCATATTGTATGGCAGGATCTCTAACAGAGTTTAAAAGGTACTACCAATACTAAGGAGAAAAGCAACTAACTCGTATTCGCAGAAAATTATCCTGATGGGAGCTCAAATTTTGCGCTCTGGAAACATATGAAAAGATTTGAGAGGCAAGTTGCCCCTAACTTTTCGGTTCGGAATCCTGATAACTCTTGGGATAAAAATCTCCTCAGGAAGGAGCCGATGCTTTTTGCTATCTTGAGGAAAGATTCCAGCCTCTCGAAACAGCTTCGCCCTGGAGAGTACGTATGGTAGCTGAGTCCCTTAAAGCTCCTATGCAGATGGTCCTTCCGGTACGGCCTATCACACTTTCTAAAGGGAAAAATGAAAATTCATCCTTTCGTAATAACGAGGACCCAGGGGAGAATGAGATGGACAGTCGCTCAATTAAGCTTTAATCTCACTGATGAGGCACGGATGATCAGTCACTTTATTTTAACTTAAACTTTTAAAAAAGAAATGCGCAGCTTTAAAAAAGTTTGTCTGTTTCCTCGGCCAGTGTTTCCTCAAGTGCTATATCAGGGTTACCCCATCCGCCATAGGATCAGCTGTCGTTGGGTGTGGTCTCACTGTTTCCGCAAGGTTGGCAGGCTCACACTGTTGACCGCCTAGTTGGCGTATTACTTTTCTTGGTTCTGATTTTTAACTCTGGCCTTCGCCTTGGACACTTCCATGGTGCTTAGAAGAGAGTCAACACACACACTGCGTAAGGACACCTCTTTAGGTGTTTTTCTACGTGGCGCGCTTAGTTCTTATATTATCCACCTCATAAAAGAATATATGCTGCTGCACTTAATACTTTCCTGTAAAAACTAGTGCAGGATTACATGAAATTCCGGTTATTGGTTTTGAGTTTTTTTTTTTCAATTTCTTAAACCTGCGCAATTTATTATCTTATACTTTCGAAAATTCAAATTCCTCAAAGATGCACTGTTGGCAATGTTGCCACTGCGTCGTCAGATTTTCCAATATGTCGGCAATTAAGACCCTAGTTGGAAAGAGCAGTCGAATTGTCCAATTAGAACTCGCTTATCCAATTAGATACATTAACAAAATAATTTGTATACTTTTTGGGGTACTATAATTTAAGAAAAGGTTTGTACCATCATATTTTATTGTTCTCATAGAAGTAATCTGAAATGTTGTAAAAAAAGGGCAAACTTCGGCAAACCGATCCCTTGCATTAAGTAAACATTTAAAATTTTGTATGTTTAAGAATTGACAGATATTTGATATAGAAGTCAGATTTTGCTAAAATTTAGAGTCTTTAAAATTTAAAAAATTAATTTAAATTTTAAATATAGGTGATATAAAGGGTTTTGTTAAAAACGCATTCCTTCTTGGGTAAACAAAACCGGATATATTGCCACCTCTATACGTTTCGGGCATGTTTCCTATCTTTGAACACGTTTTCCCGAAAATCAAATTTTTTAATGTCTAGTAAGGCCTACCAGTAATTTAACCAATTTTTCTCTTACTACTTTATCAAACCATAGCCTATGCTTCTCAGAGTACTATTTTATTTTTATTTTGTTTTGTTTAATTTTTACACCCTCCAACAGGTGAACAAAATGGTTGAAAATGTACCCTTTTTACAAAAAATCGTATAGCCAACGTAAAACTAAAAATAAAAAGAAATATTTTTTCTCATTTTAGACAAGTGTATGGGTGTAGATGTGATACTAGAAAGTTGACCCCCCACAATTTTTACAACACTACCCCTTATCAAAAACAAAAGATTCGCTATACAAAACGATCGAGTTTTCTTCGCAATAACCGAACGTTATACGGACGTTGTAAGTGGAGTCGTTATAACCGGATTCTTATGTATGTTCACCATAACTGGCTAAGCTCTAATTTTTTTCGGTTGTTCCTATGGCAGCTTTATAATATAGTTCTCCTATCCGGCCCGTTCCAGCTTATATAGTAGTAAGTGAGAGCATAAAGAAGACTATCTGCAGATAGCTTCAAAACTGCGTGAAATGGACAGACGGAAATGTCTAGATCGACTCGGCTGATCAAGAATATATATACTTTATAGGATCGAAAATGGCACCTGCACATTATAACATTAAGACAAAGTGTGGTGCGGGAAGGTATTGCTTTATGATATACATCTCGACGCTTTCTTTTCCTTTCTTATTTTATTTTGCTAGCTATCTATAGACAGTCAGATTAAAACACCAGTGGGGTTACTTTTTAAACATATCTTTAATACCAAATAATTGCACAATCAATCATTGAAAATGGTTAGCAACTTATGGTTGCCGGCAACTATTTCGATTGTTTTCCGTGTAAAGTGTGTAATATGCGCTCACTGTGTAAAAAGGTGTTTGATATTTCTTTTCGTCGTACTTAAATAACGCCTTTTAAAGTATTTTACCAAGCGTTTTCAGCATATTACAACAGAACTTATAAAATTAAAATAACGATTACGTGTGTGTTCTTAATTACAGAGCTAAGACCCAATGGCAAGTTACAACTAAATCGTAGTCAAAAATTTACAATACGCTGCATTTTAAGTGATTCCACGGTTGTTTAACAAACTACGCATAATTCTAGGACCGCTGTTTATTCCATCTCATTTTTTTTTTTGTACATTGCTGAGAATTGGGCGCGAAGTGGATCATCGATCTCGAGGTCAAACTAAGCATATAAAGATGTATATATGTATGTTTTCTACGTTTTGGGGTTAGTGAAGTATAGTTACGCTGTATGGGTATGCGCCGTGGGGCTTTTAATGTCTAATATTATTCTGTAGTTTGACTTTAAGACTATTTTCTAAAGAAAGTGACCGCACACACGACCGCAGCCTGTGTGGATGTGGGTGGCCGCACGACCGCACGTCCGCCCTCCTTTGCTCTCACGACAGAACGCTCTCCAGTTGGAGCAGCTGCAGCAGCTGCCGGTGACAGCCGCCCGGCAGTTAGTATTTGTTGTGCTGCGCCAGCAGCTGCATGTCCGTCAGATACTTAATAATGTGCACCTTGGCCTCGGCCTTCTGCCGCACGCCCAGCGTGTTGAGCATGTCCGTGACAACCATGCCGAACGACTGGTCCTCGGCGCTGACCGCCTGGGAGACATTGTTCTGGAAAATCTTAATGGTGTTAAGCATGTTGTCACTGTGTTCTTCCTCGCTGCGCTCGCGCTTCAGCGGCGGCTCGTAGAAATATGGCTTTTGGTCCTTTCCCACAGCAGTAGCCAGCTGAGCGTCACCGGTGACCGTGATTTCTGTAAAGTATGGGACATGGCATTTAGTAAAAATTCAAGCGTGCTTATATAAGAAGCTTCCTAACCGTGAGGATGAGTCAGTGCCTGGGCCGAGGTCGTGGCGCTCCCGTTGAACGGTTGCGCGAAGATGTCAACGACGGTCTGCTGTTGCGCCTGTTGCTGCTGCGAAGGATCTGCCACCTGGTTGGCATTCTGACTACCGTTGGCGCACTTGCCGAGCAAGGACTCTCTGTACTGGCGAATTGAGTCCACCAAGAATTGCATCTGCTTAAAGTAGCGCCATCTCGATTCCTGGCACAGCTTCATCTCGCGTGCGAACTTGTCGCGCAGGCTCTTCCAACGTTTTGTACATTTTTGTTCTACAAATTAAAGAGAAAAACTTGTTAATAAGTTAAATTCAATATAATAGAGCGAAGAAAATTAATATAAGGTTGAATCCAGTTAAAGCGACATTTAAGGGACCCACGATCTTTATACCCGGAAGACGCCCTAACGGATAATACTTTGTATACAATACTGTTTGGGGACCAACAAAGCCATCGACATTTCGTCGCAATAACCGGACGGACGCTATCAGCAGATTCCATATAGCCGGATTCTACTGTATATTATACAGATTAATTTAATTTTGGTCGGCTAAAACTCCTATATTTCAAGTACGGACTCGTGTGACCTGGTTTTAAGGTTTTCATCAGGCCTTTCAGGCATTGTCAAAAATTGGCGGTTCAGGGTGCAATGGTGTGCCAACCAGAAAGTGCACTAAATGCGGATTCTTCCTCATGCGAGTTTGTCCCCAAAATAACATTTTAAAAGTTGTTAAATAAAGATTTATGTACATAGCTGCTTCGTTTTTCTGGGTTAAAATACATGCCTAGATAGACAATGCTAGATCTACTCGATTGTTTAAGCTGATCAAGAATTTTTATATTTTATAGGGTTGAAAATTACTCCTTTACTGCGTTGCAAGCTTCTGACTAAAGTTAGTACTAACCTTTGAAATATTTAATTTAATAATATTTAAAATAATAACTGACTAAAATTAGTACTAGCCTGGAAATATTAATTTTAATAACACTTTAAGATTGACTCATTGATTGCAGAGGAAAATCTGGCAACCACATTATTTTCTTGCAGGAAAAGGGGGTTTACTTTAGTAATCGGTTTCTAAAATGAGACACCCATGGCTTCGGTTGGTTTATTGTAATTCCATCTAAGCTATTCCGGAGACCCTGTCGGAAAGCGTCAAATCAAACCAAAACAAACCTAACCACTTGCACCAGCAGCTGTTTGCCACCGTTGACAGTAGCAGAGGCGGCGGCAGAAGGCGCAGGCAGCAGCTTCCTAGCGTCAGCAGAGACGTTGACGTGATGGTGACGCCGACGACTGGTTACTGCCGACTTCGACTGCCCTCCACCCGCTGCCAAAGAAAAGACGGAAACCTGTGGCATTGTCCGTTTGGTCGTCTTTGCAGCAACTTTAATTTCGAGCCACCGTCTTGCATAATCAAAACCCGAATAAGGTGCAGCATATGTATAGACGAAAATGTAGGGTTTGATCAACGCCCGGCGAGGGGTGGGAATGTACGGTGAATTCGGTTTGTATACCTCATGAAAAAGAAACGAAAGCTGCTTGGTCGGTCTCTACATACGTATGTATGTATGCGCTGATGTATGTGTGTACGAATGGATGCGTGTGTGAGTGAGTGAGCTGTCGGCCGGAGCAGAGTTGTAGGAGCAGCGCAGTGTACGAAAATAAACGCTGGCGCAAGCAGAACAGCCGTGAGTGCGAGCGAGACAACTACTGCGACGCGACAGCAAAGTACAGCAACTTCAAAAATATCGACTGAGCACACTGCCACTGAGGACTTGGCTCGACAGAGCATGCAGGAGCGAAATTGCAGCGCCCGAAACGGGGCGACAGAAATGTTGTATTACATTATATTTCTTTATAATCACGATTTATTTGCACACATTTTGGTTAACTTTTGAATAGATTTTTTGTATTATAGGGTATATTTAAAGGGAATAATATTATAAAGTGAATAAGTCGGATATCGATTAATAATGGGCGACAGGTATAATAAATAAAGAAGTTAGAATGATTTTAAATTTAAATTAAATCAGTAGTTTAGTTGGCTCTGTGTCCCAACCGGAAATTTCCTCCAATGGGGATTTATAATTCCAAATGACTACACGTCCACCCTGTGATACTGCGGCCCACCCTCGGGCTACTGAGTCCGTCCCTGCGATTTCTCAACCATCAGCCAGCTACTGCGCCGCGTCGCCGTTCACTTTTGCGTCGTTTTCTGTACACTTGCTGCCTCTGCCTCTGCCACCGCCTCCGCCACGGCCTCAGTCTCGGCCACTGCCGTCGTCGGCTCTCTGGCCCCCTTTACAGAATTAATCAATTGGCTGTTGTTGGGGCACGGACACAACCCGTAGCCAAAAGCAGCCGAATTTCACTTACCAGGCACACCGAGAGTTTCGGCGATTTGTTTCCAGGTCTGGGCCTTGCGCACGAAGTGCTTGTAGTTGTAGTGGGACCTATCGTATATCACTGGGTTCAGCTTTACAGCTTCGATGAGATTTAGATCAAACTGCTGCTCAAGATTTGCATCAAGCTTGTCCATCTCGATGGCCGCCGTTAGGGTATGCACTGCAGACAGACAAAACGAGAAACAGGATTTACGTTACCGAAACGGAACAAATCCAAGCTGGGGCGACGGCTCCGTTAGCCGACACTCACTTTGTTTCTTTCGTTTGCTAATTGTTGTTAAATATTTGGCGCGAACGCACGATGTGTTTGTTTTTATTTTGATTGGGTTTCTTCTGCGAGGAAGGAACGTCGACGTTTTAATTTTATTTCTCAGTCGCGTCTCTGCCAACGGTACGTCCCAGCTCAGTCGCGTCTCTGCCAATGATGCGACGGATCTGGTGCATTTGCCAACACTAGAAGGGCTGCCAACGCGTGCAAAAAATGCCAAGCAGATAAACCGACATGCAAATAAATTAACGGCCTTCAAAACACAGCGAATGCTAATAGTTGAAAGTTGACAGTGCAGCTAGATAAATTAATCGGTGTCCAGTCAAGTCAGAACGAAAATACAGCGTAATTAAACTGTGCAACAAAGGCATTAGCCAACACTGTTTGGCAGTTGATATTCATCGGTTCAAGTATGGCTGCACGATAAAGTACAACCTATCGATTTTATCACTAAAAACTACAAATAATAAGGGTATTCCATACAAACTTATATTTTTATTAAATTATGTATCTGGATAAAGCGGCTAAAGTCTAAGATGGAGTAAAAAGCTATAGCAAAATATTGACTTGCTAAATGATCGGCTAAAGCTGTACCTGTTATTTTGTTTATTTGTTGTTTTAATTAATTTCCTAGCAATATCTTTAAGAGCGCTGTCACCAGTCGACAATAATTGCATAAATAAAGTTGTTCCATGAACTGTTTCCAATATATGTTGATACCGTCCTAATATATGCAGATAAATTGTAAAATAGAATCTAGCAGGACTTATATATATTTTCAATTTGAAGTAGTTCTTGCGTTTTAAAAACCTTTGTATGTTGTGAATTTTACGCTACAATAAAGTCAAGATTTTTAAAGAAAAATGTATTTATTTATTTATTTATTATTAGTATTGTTATCTATTATCCTGGCGCTACAAGTATATAATACTTTTAAATTATTGCGCCAGTCACAAAATTTAATTTAATATAACTAACTTAATATTAACAAAACTGTATTTCCTAAATTTCTTGTGTTTTTATATAAATATTTTATGTTAGTGTGTTTAACATTAACCAAGTTTGATTTCTTAAATTTCTAGTGTTTGTTATATATATGTTTTTAACTTTATAAAATGTTTTTTTTTTTAGATTTTTCTACGACCCGAAAAGTTGGCAGCACTGCTTCCATGTGCGATTTCTTTGTTATTGTGATTGGGACTTATAATGGAAGAATTGGCTGCGCAACGAAACTGGAGTGATGAAGAGCGCCTGGAGCTGGCAGCAAAGCTGGATGCTGAATTGGATGCATTCATCGACGGCCTGGAGAAGAAACGCTACGAGGAGGGATGGCCGGAAGACAGGTGGCAGGAGGAGATGGACAAACATCCTTTTTTCATGAAGAGGGCCCCGCAGCCAGGGGACGACGTGCATCCCATGTTCGAGGGTCTGCAGAAGCTCAAGTACGATCCAGAGGAGAACACGCGCGACGAGTTGGCTCTCAATTACAAGGAGGACGGAAACTTCTACATGAAGCACAAGAAATTCCGCATGGCGGTCTGCAGCTTCACCGAGGGTATCAAGTCAAGGACCGAGAACCCGGATGTGCTGGCCGTGCTGTACAACAATCGGTCGGCAGCTCAATTCTTCATTAAAAACTACAGATCCGCGTTGAGCGACTCTCAGCGCGCCCTCTTCTTCAAGCCCGACTATACAAAGGCGCGCTGGCGGGCAGCGCAGTGTGCGTACGAACTGGACAAGTTTGACCTGTGCACTCAGATGTGTGAGGAGCTGCTTGAGGTGGATGTTGACCACAAAGAGGCCAAGGCTCTGCTGCACAAAAACAAGATGAAAAAGGTGAGTCTTTCGCAAGCCAAATCTATCTGAATATAAGACAATTGCAATTTACTTTAGTTGGAGACGGATCGTAATCAGCGCAAGGAAGCTGCCGAAGCCAAGCGTCGCCTAACTCGCTTTCATCGGCTGTGCGACGCCATCGAACAGCGTCAGATTAAGTTCGACGATCAAAAGGTCGGGGGGAAAAAAACCATCATAAACGAGGAGCTGGTGCGCCCGAAATTCCTGCCGCTCGAAGATCACCCAGTGCACCTAGACGAGGATGGTAGTACTCTGGTGTGGCCAGCGGCCTTTTCCTACCCGGAGTTCTTGTTTAGCGACTTCCAGCAGCAGCTGCCGGAGACGGCAACCATGCAGGATTGCCTGGCGACATTATTCGCCGAACCGCTTCCCTGCGACACAACGAACAGCTACCGACCGGACAATGTGCACGTGTATTACGAGAACCGAAAGGTGGGCTGCGTTCACAAGGTCGACGTGGAGAAGCAATTAAGCGAGATCGTTGCAGAGAAGGGATTCTTCGTTTCTGGTGGTGCCTTGCTCTTCTACGTGGTGCCCAAGGACTCGCGAGTGGAACAGGAATTTATCCATCAACAGCGACGACCTATGGTATACAGTTGAGATGACGAGGACAAAAAGGAATTAAATGAAGTTGCGAAAATAATAGACCTACTCTGTTGATTATAAACTTTATTCGGTTTGCGGCAAATTTTTATTAAGCTTACATCTTAGTCACGGTACAATTGAGCTTTGGTTACGCTAGATTGAAGCAGATTTAAGGTAGGATTAACTCAATCTTTGATATGTTATATGCAAAGCTTGAAAGCGTAGTTTCGTGATTATTCTGTATATTCCTGTGTAGAATTACAACTAAATTTAGATTAATTTTAACAACGAGGCGCCTAAATAACTCAACAATATATAGTAGTTTTGTATAATTAGTATAAAAGCGTTTCTGTATAATTTCCATAATTGAGCGCGGTCTTAAATGTAAATCGTACATGCATTCACAACAGTAATACTAAAGGCTTCCACGAGGGGAGCCCCAGATATGATTCGTTACGATTTCCAATGAGCAAAATCAACCTATATAGACCTTAAGACTACGTGCATCAGCGTGGGTAAAAGCGTATTAAATACTTGATTAACATATTAATATTAAGCTGATGGCACATCAACTGAAGTCAAAACAAACACTAAGGTGGTGGGTACACATTGATCACACAGTCACACAGAGGCCAAAAAACAGAATATTAAGCGATAGTTTATAGAAAAGGGGATATTACTGCTGCGGCGACGGAGGATTCCTCTGCAGGACATTGTTCAGTCTAATTTTTAGTGGCGAAAAGTCAATTTTCTTAAATCTTGGCAGCGAAGCAAACTTCTTCGAGCTGACGCCCGCCGGTGGATGCAGTTCGTTGGACGTTGCCACCGACTGCGACATCGGCTGAGTACCGGAATCAGCTACCAGTGCCTTGCTCTTACTGGGTGACAGTAGTGTGGCGTACTTTTGCAAAAGTTTGGTGGCAGCCTGTTCGGCTGCATGGTAGCGATTCTCCACCTTTGGCGGTGGCTTGTCCTGACCTGCATCATCCGGACCGTGCCTCTCCTGGCCGTCATCAAACTTAAAATCAATGTTCTTTAGAATGGTGAGGTGCAGAAGCTCCTCCTCTGCTCCTCCATCATTGTTATTGGTTTGGTGGGTATGGTTGCTCTGGCGCTGAAGGGAATGAGTAACGGCATATACTCCCTCGGATATTTTATGAGCCGCAGCAGTCTTTTTGGTTGAGATTCTCGATTTGCATAATGACCCCACTGCTGATGTTGATGACGATGTGGTGGTGACCCTCTGACGCTGCTCGATGATCTGGTGGGGCGACGAAATATACAAGTTCTCCCTTCTCTCATGCCTTAACTTCGAGGCGCTGCTGACCAAGTGGTTAACATTCGGGGGACTGCGTCTCTTCGACTTTAAGGTATCGCAGCTGTTTGGATAATAAGAGGGTATCTTGTCGTCCACGCTAATTATGGACTTCCTCGGAGTCTGATAATAGTCCTCCTCCTCCTGGGCCCCCTTCTGCAACTGACTGCAGCTTGCCTTTTCCTTGTGGCTACCTTTTTGAGGCAATGCAGGAGCCAAGGGAGATTCGGTGGGTGTACTAGTGCTCAGGCCAAAGCAGAGCGGTTGGGCTTCCAGCTCCTGGGCGGCTTTGACAGCTAAAAGGTTCTCGTACAAATGTTCCGCAAATCCAGCTGCTGCCGTTGTTCCAACGGTGTTATTCAAGGAACTGCCGTGCATGGCTTCGTAAATGTCGCTGTCGTTTGCCGCCTGCGCCACTAGCGTCTTTGCGGCGGGTTGGTCCTCTGTGTTGCAGCTGCTAGTGGAGGAGCAATAAGAGCCTGTGGAGTAACCAGACGAAGTCGAAGCCGTGCTACCGCCTGGTTGCCGTGGTATCTCCTTCTCCGCTGCCTTACAAATTATGGGCGCCATCACACAGTAGCCGGTAAGATCGTCTACCACAATCTTGTTCTTTTTTAGCAAAGTGCCATGCTCTGGCACAGCTCCATGGGATCCAATGAGATTGATGGTGGACGTATTGCATGCTGAAAAATTGAAGTTGTGCGGAAGTTGCTCGGAAATATTTAAGCTTTCCAGGGAGCCTGAATCCTCGCCTTGTTGCAAAAGCTGCTTTGAGATCTGGGCCACAAGCTGGTTCCGAGAGATTGGTTCAATGACCGACTCATCCAGACTAATGTTCAGCTCTAGGCTCGACTCGTGATTTAGACCGCCGAGCTCTTCGCCGAAGGTGTCCAAAAAGTTGAGCTTGGATAGATCAGGACTAGAGAAGCTGTTGCGCTGAGATTTGCTAAGCTGGGAGCTGCGCTTAAGCGAGAGCGGGAGCACCGTCTCCAATGTGGAAGGAGCGTTGTCGGTGGAGGGCAGAGCCGTCTGATCTTGGGGCTGGGCGTGCTCGCTAGCACTGTCGGCCCGCTTTTGACGCGCACCTCCGAAGAGATTATCCAACATTATCTTGTACTTCTTTTTCGTAGCCATCTCCGTCTCTGGATTGGTACTGCAGCGCGGTATCTCTCCCAGCTGATAACACTCAAAGGTGTTGATGCGCTTGCGATGCGGTTGGGCGGGTAGCGGCGGCGGCGACGGTGTCTCCATGACTGAGGGCTTCATTTCCTCGTAAATGCCCGAAGCGATCGAGACACGTGAGATTCGGCTGCCATCAAAGATCTCCTCATAGATTTGCGAAACCCGCGTAGAGAAGTTGCTGGCGTCCAGGGTAGTTTCTGGCAGATTGGGCAACGGACCCAAGCCCCTGGGTCCCCTGCTCAACCGGCGCTGTTCGAGGAATATCTGCCGGTACAGCTCCAGGTTCTTAATAGACTTCCGCATCCACTTCATGTGTCGTCGGCAAGAAGTCTCCGTCTCCAGGGCAAAGTAGATGAAACAGTCACGACGGTTCTGGGTCCAGAAAAGGCCGTAAGAGTGCTGCATGGTGCGCGAGGTGGCTAAACTCAAGCTGACCCCCGGAACGTTCACCGAAATGCTTAATGGCGGATGCTTGGCGGACGGATGGGTGCCATCTCCCGATGCCTGGAATGTGAGACGCAGGAAGCAGGGAACACATTTAATGGCCTCAATTTTAACCTGGCATCGGGTCCAAGTCTTGTATCTCAGCGCCACTGGGCGCTTGTCGTGTGTATCCAGTTTTACGTCCATGGACATGGAAATCTCGTTGAGGTCCATCCTGCGCGACGACTGCAGATCGGGTGGGTGAGCAAGGACGTGAACGAGTAAAAAATAAAAAAAATATGAAGAACTTTATCCGCTTTTGACTAAATTACATGTCTTTTTTTGTGGGTGGAGCTCTTATCGGCTATTCTCTTATCGCCATATTTATCCTTCGTGTCCTCGTGCCGTGACCGGAGCTGCCACCTTATGAAAATACAAAGAGAATTTTATATATATATACTTTTTTTGTGTTCTGGGATATAAAAAATTTTAGAATATATATTTGAAATAATTACAAATACGCTTTAACCTTATACATTTTATTTTCGAGTTTTAACATTATTTTGGAATATCAACACCACCTGAGTCAAAAGAATGTATGTATTTTTGGAAAAACTAGTACTTTTAAAACATTTGTTTTAATGTACTCTATTTTCTTTTTTTTTATATACCTTTATACCACTACTCACGTTAAAAATGTTAATGAAAATAATGTTATTAATAATTATTCCTTATATTTTCGCTGAGATAATAGCTGCTAGCTTGACAACTTTATTTTATTTTCCTCTGCCCCTCCACTAGTTATAAAATATAATGTAGTAATAAAGGGAATTATAATCTCAGTAGAAGAAAATAGGCTAGTTTAGTCAGGCCTCCACTGGATTTAAAAGTGGCAGTTCTGCTCGTGTCACGTAGAAACTGCCACCCCTTGCGGCGAACAGTGTTGGACAGCAGCACGCGGCTTCGCATTTTTTGGCGGCCATTACAACGAGGGAAAACGGCGGCAGAGTTGACTGCACAAATTAATGCGTAAACAAAACGACGAACGAAAAATACACACGCGCTGTCGCTTAAACATTTATAAAAAACACAAGGAACAGCACTGAAGATGTCTGCGAGCGCTGCCAGAGTCTACATCCAAGTCGAGAGCGAGGCCGAGCAGCAGGAGCACCTAAAGCAACAACGCAAAACTTTGAAGCCTCTGCAGGGCAACGTTAACGACAAGGAGAACCGAACCTCCATCGTGGATCAGCTGAGCCGTCTCAAGGCCGGCGTTCAAGTCACGCCAAAGTATGGGAAGCGCAAGTGCGTAGATTCGGCCCCATCGCCATCGACGACAAAGGACGCAGACACACAAACGGATCCAGAGACGACGACGCGTCGAGATGTCGATAAGCCCATTACAGCGGAGGATTTGACCAGTGAGTGCGAGCCCGGCGAAAACTATTACAAGCTGTTAGCGGAGCAGCGGCGACTGGCATTGGAAGACTCTCTGACCGAGAACAGACATCTGCACGAACGCATCGAGGGGCTTGAGGAGGAGATGGACACAATGCGCCAGGAACTAGATGAGGCCAAGAATCTGGTGGAGGTTCTCAAGGAAATCTGTGACGAGGAAGACAGTGAGGTGGAAGAGAACGAAGAGGCTGCAGGAGGCGACCAGGAGTAGAAGTAGCGACAAGGGCTGCACACCGCTATGCTTACGTTTTGTTAGCTTAAGATTTTACAATTAGTCTTAGTTAAATATTTTTCCTCCTATTAATTTATCCCAATTACGCCAGCTAACACTAAAACGGACTGGTCTTAATGTACTCCAGCAATATATTTACTTGTTACCAAACGCTAGCTATGTTATGTCCCCAATAAAGTTGATGCAGTAAGCTAACGTTTTTTGTAAATGTTTATTGGCTACTAGAAAAGATGCTTTCTAACTGTTATTTAAGCCAGTCAGTGATAATCTCCTCGCTGTGAAAGTTGTCAACATCGAACTGAAATGCAGACACAAAAGAAATTAAAAGTGGGACCAGCAAAAACCTTAGATGCGCGGTATATATCAACTCACTTCAACGGCCACCTCTTCGTATGTGGGAACGGATCCCACGACGTCAACAGCATTTACCACAGCATTAATATACGCAGCGTCAGCCTCGGCGGCTGCAATAAGCACCGCAGTCTCAGAGTCTACATCGGTGCCGAGAACATCTTCTAGGGCTGACGATGAACGCTCCTCCTTCTGTATGACTTCCTCTGTTAAGCCGTGCACTGTCTTCATATGCAGCCGCAGGGCAAATATGCGTGCATACTCTGCTCCACAGGAACTGCACCAGAATTTCCCAGCTGGAGTTTGGTTTTTGGTGGTAGCTTGTACGCCTTTTCCATTGCTTTTACTCTTCTCTTCCTCATGCGTTTGCATGTGAATCCTTACGGCGTACATCGACGAGAAGGGGCGGTTGCATACGACACACTGGTATGGCTTGGTGTGGGTGTTCTTATGGGCGTATAGCTGAACAGAGGTGCGGAAGGACTTTGAGCATACGTCGCAGGCAAACTGCCGCTCGGTGCTATGGATACGCAGGTGGTGAGAGTACACCTGGTGTGATTTGAATCTGTAAAGTAACGTAAAAATTATAGTTGCTAGATTTGCCTTTTTGATATTTTGAAACACACCGCTTATTGCATACGGTGCAGACATATGGACGAATGTTCGTATGCGTGCGTAAATGGAGAGTAAGCGAGTACGAGACGCGAAAGGTCTTGCCGCACACCTCGCAGGAATAGGGCTTCTCGCCCGTGTGCACTCGTTCGTGCTTAACCTTCTCATAGGGGCGAGAGAAAACACGATCGCAGTACTGACAGGGGAAGCCTGGCTTCTGCTTATTGCCACCATTGCTGCGACGCTCAGGCACTTTGGCGGCATCTGAATCGCGAAGCTTCTTGTGAATCTTGAGGTGCATTTGGTAGTCTACTGAGTTGAAGAATTGCCGGTTACAAACGCTACACATGAACTCTTTTTCGGGCTCCTGGTGCATTTGCTTGTGCACTCTTAGGAGGTTTTCGTCGAAGCTGAGGGAGTACAAACAAATGGCTTCGTTAAGTAGGCACTTCAGGATTTTAAGGACTCTAAATACCTCTTGTTGCAGATCTCGCAGTAAAACTGATCCAGCTTACTGTACTGCTGGTGGGCGCCCACGGGAAGGGCATCTTGAATGCTTTTGGGGGCAACCTTCTCGTGAATGCGCATATGGAACTTGAGAAACTTGGCAGAGCTAAAAACAGTATTACATATTTCACAGCTAATGACAGATGGTTGAGGACCACCGTTTGAATCTGTCCTTGCTGCCACGCTGGGCAACTTACGACGTGCCGGTGGTTTAGTTGAATCGGCAGCAGTCTCGACTGCATGTTGGATGGAGCCACCGCCGGACTCTGCCTGCGGACAAACATGATCCTCCGCGCTGCTTCTGTTTTCGAAAATGCTATGACAGTCATAGCAAAAGTAACGATCTGAATGGGTGGCTTCAGCCTCGTTTTGTTCTACTTTAGTGGTGGACGTCTCATCTACTACCTCCCAGAGCGGCACTCCAGCCTCGAGGATCTCCTCTTCATTGTCCTCCTCAGCCAAACTTGGTGCAATCTCGATCTGCTCTTCCGAAATTATCTCCTCTACCACATGGAACTCCTCTTTGACCCCACCGACGCAGCAGCCGGACTGGTGACTGTGGTCCTGGGCGTAAGCTTCATTGTCCTCGTAGATTTTGCCGCAGCTCTCACAGTATAAAAGAATCGGTTGGGTAGTTCCACAATTCGACGAAAGTTCGTCCTCCACATGGCTGTGGGGCTGAATCTCCTCGGTCTCGTTGTGCGCTTTAATAAAAATTAATTTATATCCACCCTGGTGCATTATGCTAATACTGTACACTAACTTGACATGGCATTGCGGCATCTACGACAGACTAGAAAAGCCTTCAATTCTTAACATATTTTGTTAAATTAAATGCACTATGATTCTTGTTTTTATTTACGTTCGAACCTTTTACAACACATGTCTGTTAACGCTGTGCAGCACTGTCGAACTATTAACACATGATTCCCATCGATAATCGCAGAAACAATCGAATCTCTATTAATCAAAAAAATGTAAGGGTTATTTTTGTATATACCATTTACACTACCGTAAGCTAACTATCGATATCACAGTAAACGCAGGAACGTAAAATGGATCGCGCCAACTCGATTATGCTTTAATTTTATATTCTTGATCTGGTCGACTCGCCTAGCCATGCCCGTCTGTCTCTTTACTAGAAATGACCTATAACGGTAGAATCAGCCGACCTTATTGCTGTCATAGAAACAATCGGAAAATTTGTAGAATAAAATTATATCATTGACAGTTTTCAACATATGTACATTGCTTCATATACTTTGAGATATGGTAATTTGTTTATTAGTCTAGAATTTTGGTTTTAGTTTATGAAATTTTATAGTCTCTGTAGTTTTTTTTTGTCAACCTGCGTAATTTCATAGGTCTAGAACTCAGTTGTCCGAGTATTAATTCCTTATTCGGTGAGCTGCCTTCGAAGCAAAAACATTAACGAATTTTAATTACCTAGTGCAAGGTATTAGCTCAAACATGAAGTTTTAAAATGCACACTTTATTGCGCTTGGTACTAGATTAGAATTGTATGTTTATGTACAAAAAGAAGAAACAGATAACAATATTATATGCGTAAAACAATATCAACTACGAACTACTTATACGGCTCGGGTGCCACAGGAGCAGGAATGATTCGAAGTTTTCACTGACTAAATCGTACACTTAACGTATACAATAATTGCGAAGCGCTCCGAGGCTAACGAAATATCATGGAATATAGTTGACATCCGATTCGCTTGCATACGTTGGAAACCATGTAGGCGCCCGCCGAAATGGTCACGAATAGCGTCAGCCACCCAAGGAACGTAAACTCGCCCACTCGCGGCCGGATGTGCTGCGAAAGGCCCAGCCAACCGCCGTTGTCGATCAGCCAGTATACAAGATCGTCCTCGATTATCTCTGCCAAGCCGTTTATCAGGCACTGCAGGTAGTCGAAGTGCCCTTGGCGTACACAGTCGATGGCAAAGCCACCGCAGACGGCGAAGATCGAGATTATCTTGCCCCAAGTGATGCTCGAGCGGAATAGGTCCTTGGCCACAAGATTGAGCAGCATTGGCGCCATGTCGCTGTCCTCCAACTCGCCGAATGGTGCCCTCGAAAGCTGCCGGGATATGTTTGTGTACACCCGAGGATGCATGCGCTCCAGTTCTTCTCCCATCTGTGGATATAAATTAATTTTGGTAACAAGTTTAAGGGTAGGGCTGGAAGCTAATTACGCTGTTCAGAGCAGGGAAGACCTCATATACCACGTGTGAAGAGCCAGTATCCAGGATGTTTCGCAACCGCTGTGTCACCTTTCGGTTAAGGACTCCAGCCCGCCGCAAACGGGCTCTAATGTACTGTCCACACAAGCATTTACCCTGCAAGGTGACCAAACAAAGCGAAAAGTTAAATCAAAATTAAATTAGTAACTTGTTGCGTTGATTGGTCAATCAGCGCGCCACCACATCAATTGATTGCCTCAAATATCCGGTGAGTACAGGCGGCTCTGAAGAATTTATTTACTCATTTTTGAGGCGTTGTACAGGAGAATTTCGTGGACACCTGTGCAACATCATTCGCACCTCTTACAGCGTCTCTCGACTGCAGTCTTTGTACAGAGTACCTAGCGCGATCATAAACAATGACATGCGTTCTAAACAAATAAGAATATAAACGATCAGCGCATGCTACACAGATAGACTGGAGAGTTAAGAGTAAATGAAAGAAACCTCTGCCTTGCTATTGATTTTTGTCGAGCAGGTAAACGTTTCTGCAATTACCTTCTCTGGCGCCAAAATGACGTATGACATAAATCTAATGCCCGTGGCGAATCGCTGACCTTGCGGCTCGTGGTTTGACAATTCTATTGAAAGGTATTGCAAACCGTTTAGTCTCCCATCAAACTTATCACTGGATCTTTGGTTTATGTTATATACTACATACATATGTAGCTATGGCGCTTAATTTTTTACCATTGAACGGGCTTTGAACAGACCTAAACAACATAAAAATCAGCACATCGGGTTCGATGAATTCATCAAATTGCCCTGTGGGGAATCATCTTGTGTTTGGGAGGCAGTTCATTTTGGGAATACTTCCCTCGATGGGAACAGTTTCTGTTATGTGGACTGCTCATTATAGTTATTTGCCAAACAAAAAAACAGGCATCCGCAATGTGCTTACTAAAATTCTTCTACACATTATCAGGCGAACAAAGCAATATATATATTAAACAAACACTTTACATTTCGCTCACCTACCGCGGGAAGTTAAGTAAATATTTTAAATAGGAAAATGAAGAAATCCATATTCGAGCTTTTTATCGGGCCGGAGATAAAGAAATGACCGAAACAAAAAAATATTTACCTTATCAATTAAATTGAGACAGTCACGACGCCCCAGTGATGTACATATACATATATGAATCGTCCTTGTCAACGGCTACTCAAAATTGAAGTTTCACAAACATTTTTGCAATGCAAACATTGGAATCGAGGTTTCCTCTGTTTGCGGATCTGTCGTCTATTAAGTTGTGTTCGCCGTAGTTTAAAAAATATCTTCACAAAATATGGGTATTTATTTGAACAGCTTTTTTGTCTATTTTGTTGTTCGTTTCTGGCACCTGTACAGAAGATTTTTCATTTGACTGAAGTTTTCAAATATTAATTAGATCAAAATATTTTGAGAGACAGCAAAATTAAAATTTAAGTTCAATAAACTTCTTGAACGTTCCTATGGCAGCTATATACTATAGTAGTTCGATTTTGAAACACCTGTTTCATTAGCTTTCGTTATTACTTGTTTATTCTGAATACTCGAAGTAGCTTATAAGTACACTTTATTTTCATCATGTTGACAAAATGACAATAAATTTTGAGTTGTGAGGTTGTTGAATTAATTAACAGGCAGAAGGAATAATATAATAAAAATGATCCAGCATCAACTCCAGAGTCGATCTAACCATGTCAGTCTATCTGTCAATCAGTATGCAAATTAGTTAAAATTCTGCAGAAGGACTTTATTCCATTGAAGGTAGAATATAAATAATAGAAAAGAAAGCTAACTTCGGCATGCCAAAGTTTGTATACCTTTACAGCTTACAATTTGATCATTACAAATTTATCAAATTTGATCAAATAAAAAGAAAAAATAACAGGAAATATATAAAACATGTACTAAACAGACAAACAAATTGGCTTTGTACATTCACAGTTTTCAATTTTCTCGAGCGTTTCTATGACAGCTAGTATAAGGTAAATTATCCGAATTTGGATAAATTTAAAACCAAAATTCTGGAATAATACAAAATGTCTCAAATTTAATAAAAATATGTGCCAAATTGGCTTAGTTATATTTTTTTCCGGTCGGTCCTATGGCAGCTATATGATATAGTTGTTCGGTTTTAATAAAATTAAAACCGAAAACCAAAATTCGAGAATAATACAAAATGGTCAGATCTAAGCTTTTATGCAAATATGTTTAAAAATTGGCTAAGTTATAATTTTTTTTTCATTAAAATATATATTTATATAAACTACTGAGCATAAATAGCATAAAGACTGAGGAAGTGGTTTGCTTAGAAATGTAGAAACTGACATGGCTAGATCGACCCGGTTGTTGATGCTGATCAAGAATATATGTATATACTTTATACGCGGAAATGTCTCCTTCACTGCGTTGCAAACTTCTGATAAGCTTATAAAAATGTAATAAGGTCTAAACAGCATGGTCAAAATATTACAATGAATATTGGTCATGAAGAATATTCAGTGGTAACTTAGTTAGTTATTGTTTTGCACATTCTCATTAAAAGCGTACAAAGATATCATTAAATTCAGATTTTAATAAAATAAACAATTTGTAATAGAAAAACAGTTGAGTAACGAGTTGGTCATAAAAACAGAAAACTATCATTGGGACTTTCTTACACTAGAATTAACCTCTTAGAAGCAAGATATATTTTAATTTCTGCCCATTATAAATATTGCTGATTTTAAAGCAACTATTACCTGATTGATAATCTCCATTTTGTACTCCTGGTAGTTGGTCATGGTGCGCGTACTGCTGGCAAGGGAGGATGTGGAGGCGGCCCTTGTCAAAGCCGACAAGCCCATGGCGGGGCCACCTGCTGGAAGGGAGCGGCCGTTGGTGGCTCCGCCTCGGAGCGCCTTCCAGTCACTGGAAGCCGTGGCGATCGTGCCACGCCGGTTCGCGGTGTAGATCTCATGGTCCAGCGAGGAGGACTTGAACTTGGCTGATAGCTTGGGTGCTGGACCGGGGGGGCTGGTGGTGGGGGCCATGGTCGTCGAGGGCATCAGGGGCAGAAATGCTCCGCTGCCCCGCTTTTGTTGGTGCTTCTGCTTTTGTTGTAGGCGCTGCCCTCCGTCTCCTCGCTCATGTGTGTGTTGTGTAATTTTGAAAGCGCAGCCTTGCATGCACTATGCACTGGGATCGGATCACCTCCACTCAGCTCGCTTTGCGCTTTTTTGGAGGCGGTCGGAATTGAATTGTGTTCTGATAAAATGGGCAAAACAAAATAAAGTCTGTCTCGAACGGGGGAGCAAAGCGCAGAGCAGATCAGCAAACACGAACGAGACGCACAAAGGAAAACCACTAAAACTTGTTGCTGCTGCTTTGCTTTCTTTTTCGCTCCGCTGTGCGCGCCCGTTTGCTCGAGTTGTCGTTTTCGCCTCACATCACTTTGAACCTTTAACCGAGAGTCTTCGAGTTGCCTAGCAAGTGGGAAAACGATTGATCACCGCACTTTCCGGTTCTTCGATCCGTTCTTTTCTCTCGTTCTCGGTAGCAAGGCTGCCACTTTAGCTCGTTTCCCGTCAATTTTGGCTTTTCCGGCAGATTAGTTGCGGGAAAAAACTTAGAATCGCGGGAAGCGGTAGTTCTGGATTTTTGAAATATAGTTTGTTTTTTTTCGCGTTTTTTTTAAATTACCATCATCGCGAAATCCATGTACCATATATATAGTGTTTTAATATATAATTGATCTTTTAACCGAATCAACCGGTATGCAGAATTTTCTTTTCGGAAGCGACGTCAAACGAGTGTATGCGTGTACGTGATTACGTATACGTGATGGTTCTGACCACAAAACACGCCAGAACAACAACTGAAAACTGAAAAGTTTAGATTGTTCGCTTAGCTTCGAGCTGCTCGAAGGCTGCCACTTTAGCTCTTTTCCCGTCAATTTTAGTTTTGCCGAATGATTAGATGCGGGGAAAAATTGCGGGGAGCGGTAATTCTGGATTTTTGTAAATATATATTTGTTGTTTTTTTCGTTTTTTTCTTAAATTGGCATCATTGCGAGAAAAATGTACCATACCGGTATGCAGAACTTTTATTTTCGCAAGCGACGCTAAACGCTTCTACGTGATTACGTATACGTAATTCGTCTGACTACAAAAACGCCCGAAGAACAACTGAAAACTGTTATTTTTAGCTTTTTTATTTCTTTAGAGTCGAAAACAGCTTTTTTTACTCAAAAAGTGGCAGCACTGCTTGGTAGAGGTGGAGAAAGTTTCCATGCCAACATCGATCCCATCGATCTTTTGAAACATCGCCAACATCGATGTTTGTCGGGGAGTTATAGATTGGCGAAACAATGTTTGCGTTCAATGTCTGACGTATGATCACTGATTATGATGGAAGCATAAAAAGAGCGATACTGATGGATATATCGATGGTGAAGTATCGATAAAAATTGTAAAAAAATAATGAGGGATCATTGTATAAATAATTGGTTTGGAATTCATCGTAATCGTCCGGCTTCCCGCCAACAATCATTCGATTTTTGATTTGATGGACAAGTGTACGTTTACCTCAAAAGTATTTTGGGATATTATAAAATATTTCTTAAATTTTCCAAGCAATTGGCACTGTGCCAATTGGACCACACATTATTTGTTGGTACAGAAAACCAAAATCGAAGAATATATGTATATTATATATATACATAACTGCCACAGCCCTGTACATTATTTCTATGTTCATTTGAATTAAACTTCACGGTAGGACTTATGCAAAAAGAAATGTTCCATAAATGGCATCGGAGTTTAAAAGATTTTTATCCATGTTTCGTCAACATCATTCTTCAAAAGTCGGTCAAGACAAAACTTATTTGTATACCCTTGCAGGGTATTATAATTTTAGTCAGAAGTTTGCAACGCAGTGAAATGTCTCCCGACCCTATAAAGTATATATGTATATTCTTGATCAGCATCAACAGCCGAGTCGATCTGGCCATTCGTCTGTCTGTTTGTCCAACCGTCTGTTTCTACGCAAACTAGTCACACAGTTTTGAAGCTTAAGAAGATAGTCTTCTATTTCTCTCAATACTCTTTACATAGGTCGGAACGGGCCGGATCGGACGACTATATCATATAGCTCCCATAGGAACGATCGGAATATTTTGAGAAAACAAATTAAAATATCGCCAAAATTCAACATATTTGAATAAAATGGCCATTTATTTATTACTCTCGAATTTCGATTTTAATTTTATCAAAATGGGACTATATCTCACATACAAAGGAACGTTTAAATGTATTGAACAAAATTGTTGTTTCGCTCTTTTTCAACATCAATTTATTTTTATGTTTAAACATTAAACCCGAATATTGTATAAATGTTTTAGTACCTTCTAGTTTTTTTTTCATTTGATCAAATTTGTTTAATTCATAATGATCCAATTGTAAGTTGCAAAGTGTCGAAGGTGTTTTTATATGGAGTTTTGCTGCTTTTAAAAAATTAGCCATATGTAATGTGAATTTTTAGCAGAAAATGTTATATTATTTAGGCTTATCGATGTGTGATCGTTTCCAACTACCACCAATAGCCAAAAGCTGATTTGAAAAAGCTCAAAATGTGTGCCCGCTAAAAAACAATCTACCAAATCTTTAAATTTGCAATGGGCAGCAGAAAAAGGGCGCGCTGAGACGAAGAACTTTGTAGTGAATTTAAATAAATAATTTTAAATTTAAAATTCTGAAATAATTTAAAATAATCATATCTTAGAGTAGATGGAAATATAATATGTATAGCCATCTGATTTGCAAAGTTCCATTTTGATAGGATGTATGCTTTATAGGGTCGGAAATGGCATGTTAACTGCCCTGCAAAGGTAAAATATGTCAAATATATAGGTGAATTTTACGAAAATTTAAACTAATTTGATGTTTTGAAAAATATGTCTAGTACATTAGCATATAACCTGAAATAAAGATATTTAAAATAATTTTACTCACAGACAAAATGAAAATGTTTTATAACATACAAAATTATTTTTTCTAAATCTTAAATAATCAAGATAATTTTTGTTGATTGTTTTGATTGCAACTACAAGTAAAAGTTGTCTGATTTTAGCTCATACATATGTGCATTAACAGAGATAAGACAATCTGTGAAGATTCAACAAGTTTATAACACGAGATTTAAAATTAAAAGACCAGTCCGCGTAGCAACTGTTGGGCAAACGGTCATGTCTTATGTTCTTCCTTTCATAATAAATAAATTAGGTAATATACATTCATATAACTTGGAAAATCCTTTCTAAGCCTGGGCATACATTTAAACTGATACGATCGAATATACATATATTAGAAAATAAAAGTGGGAAACGCGTATTGAAATGTTTTAATCCATCAAAGTTTCAAACATATCTAAGAATTCCAAAAGATGCACGACATTAGAAGCATTTAAAACACTGAAAGTTTCGAATAAATTAATTTATAGTAAATATTAAATGTCTTGGCTTCATACGTAGTGGAAAATACCAAGCTAAAAGTATTATCTGTAGAACGATCAAGGCGGGGCCTTTGGCTCGGGGCGTCAAGTGTGAGCACTCCAGCACGCAACTAGCATAATCTTAATTAACATCAAGGAGCTGTCAGATCAGGAATATATGGGATTCGCTTTCCACTTGACAGTAGGCATAGGCATAGGCGCAATCATTATCATTATCTGAGCAATACATAGCAACATACTTTGCTTGGCTTCCTCATACCCGTTCCGGAACTCTCGAGGGTCTTCGCTGGGGACAGTTTACATTGTAGTCCCGCGAATGTTTTTGTAATTGAATGAGTAATAATTACTTCCCTATCTCGGATGAAACAATCTACTTGTGACACTCACACTTCTACACTTTTAAATACTCTGTAGCATTGGTGTGGCCAGCTGATAATTAATAAACAAATGTATAATAACTCAAATAGGCTGTTAAACTTAATTGACACAGTGACTCCTGGGTATAATTCTTGGGGAAATCTAAACGAATTGTGTGTTATCAGGACTCAGGCGGTATAGTTTTCTCCCAGCCCATAATCGCTTTCTATGCGTAACGATGAGCGGCCAGATGCTCGAACTATACAGCGAAACTTGCCTAACTTGAACGTTTGTCAATTAAAAAATTTAAAAGAAAATCATACATATTTCTCAGGGAAAATTTGAGTTGAATTAATCACCCATGAAGGGTGTTTATTGAATTATAAATATCTTTAATATAATCTTAATTGTGTCAGTGGATCAGCTTTTATGTTAATTAATATTTAAATACATAGAGTTTTTAATATTTGTACGGAATCTCAATTCGTGGCGAATGGGAATCCAGTCGCTTACAGAACTGCCGACGCTGTTATGTCACTGGCAATTGCAAGTGATAAGTGCCTTGGGTGACGATGAAGTCGCCCTGTGAAAGCCCCTGCCCCGTAAGAAAATATTTACGAGCACATATCCGGGAACCAACTTATCAGTTTCGCTGAGTTTGTCGACCAGCGTTTCAGTTCGGGTGTAGCGCACATCGCAACGCCTTTCCCGGTCTATATCAGCGGGAGCACGAGCCCCCGGCTGTTAGTCGTTGGTCAATCGCAAAGGCGGAGTGACGTGTTTTGGAGAGAATTGGACCTCCGAATCAGCTACCCTTGGAAAACATACGAATTATGAAGACTTCGAAGGACCACAAGCGCAGGGTTTGCGTTATAGGAGGTAACCTGATCTGGAAAAGCTGCCGCTGTTTATGAATATGTTATTTACGCCCAATTTCTAGCTGGCACCGCCGGTCTCTGTGCTTTGAAGAACTCCCTGGAGGCGGGCCTGGAGGCAGTGGCGTATGAGCGAGGAACTGAGATCGGGGGAACGTGGATCTTCTCGGATAAAATGCCCAAGGACGAGTACGACGAAGTGCACAGCAGCATGTACGAGGGACTGCGGTATGTGTGAAGGTCTAATCCCAAAAAGGCATTAGTGAAATTGTTCGCTTTTAGCACCAATCTGCCCAAGGAGGTCATGGGCTACCCCGACTACTCCTACCCCGACGACATCGACGAGTCCTTTATCACCGCCCAGCAGGTTCTGAACTTTCTGCGATCCTATGCCAAACACTTTAAGCTGGAGCCCCACATCAAGCTCCAGCACGAGGTGATAAGAGTGCGTCCCCGACTGGACGACTGGGAGGTGGGTAGCGACGTCACATTACGTATTTCCGAACCAGTTTTGATTGTGTCTCAACCTCTGCGACTTTGTCTCAGGGCTTGCACAATGTTGTTGGCACTTAAAACAACGATTGGCATTACGATTGACATTGGCTCTCCTAAATCCACTTTCAGGTCTATGTGTGGGACCACAGCACTGATACCTGCGACCCAGTCTACTACGACTTCGTGTACGTCTGTAACGGCCACTACACGGAACCGGACCTGCCGCAGATCGAGGGAATGGAGCTTTACAGGGGCAAGAAGATGCACAGCCACCTGTACCGCAAGGCAGATAAATTTAAAGGTAAGATAAGCCCATAGTATCTGCATCCTACAGCATTCTGATCGCGCCTAGCCAGCGCTTCGGACTTATCAACCCCGCCGTCTGGCCATAGTCTCACTCTTGATTCCCCCATAAATAAATGGAGCACTCTCAGAAGCAGAAGCAGATAGCACTGTTGACTGCCCGACCGAGTGGCATAATAATAATAATAATAATAATAGCAAGTGTTGTGGTGCCTGTGGTAATTCTGAATGCACGTGTTTCTGTAGTGATTGTGGTCTTCCTTGGTGATCGCTGGCCACTATGCTATTTATTTATTATTTACCAGCAGTTTTCGATCAATACATTATCACTTAAATGACTGTTTTCCAATATATACTAACCTATCTTTCCATAGAACTGGAATCTGCTCGAAATTAAATTAAGATTTTCGTGATCGAAATGCACATACTTGTCTATGTCTGCCATTCCATTTCTCTGAGTTTAGGGTCAAATCGCAAAACTCTATATATTTTCAAACTGTCGACCGCAAGGGTATGTAAACTGCGGCTTCCCAAAATTAGTGTCCCTTCTCCGATCAATTCAAATTTATTAAATCAGTTTTATTTACCACCTTTCTTAATGTAGACGAAAGTGTCCTGATTATCGGTGCAGGGCCCAGCGGCATGGATATTTGTAATCACGTTCGCACTACCGCCAAGAAGGTGTTTCTAAGTCATCATCTTCCCATGACGCCCAACACAGCCTTCATGGGCAATGTGTCGCAGAAACCGGACGTGGAGCGCTTTACGCCGAATGGGGCGGTATTCAAGGACGGGAGCGAAGAGACCTTCAGCTACGTGCTGTTCTGCACCGGCTACAAGTACACATTTCCCTGCCTCAGCACCGACGTTGGCGTCCAGGTTATTGACAACTTTGTGCAGCCGCTGTGGAAGCACTGCATCAACATCAATCACCCGACAATGGCCTTCATTGGGCTGCCCTTCAACGTCATTCCGACCCATATCTTCGACATGCAGGTTCGCTTCACAGTGAAGTTCTTCACGGGCGAGCGCGAGTTTCCGTCTCGCGAAGAGATGATTGCCGAGCTGGAGCAGGAGATAGGAGAGCGGTGGGGCTGTGGTGTCCACAATCGCAAGAAGGCACATCAAATGGGCGAACGACAGGTAGGTCCTATCACCTGTTAATCTTAATTTTGCATGCTAACCCTCTCGTTTTCAGTTTGTTTACTACAACGAACTTGCCAGGCTAGCTGGCATCGAGAACATCAAACCCGTCATTCACAAGCTAATGAAGGACTGTGGAAAAAAGTACATTTTTGAGCTGGACTCCTACAGAAGCAACAAATACACGATCGTAGACGATGAGAATTTCTTAAAGAATGGCAAAGCTATCGTGTGATTTGACCCAAGTCGCCCAATTAATTCACTTAATGCACGTGTGTTAGTCGAATCCTACAAGTCCATGGTGTAACTAAATAACTCATCAAATTGTTAAATACCATATATTCCCTAAGAAATGTTTAATGGTCTAGAATAAGGATAACGCAAATTAATGTTCAATGTTAAATTAATAAAGAACAGAAGCTTAAATAAGAAGCAGTAACGGAGTGATGAATGAGAACCTTAGATAAGAGCGCGCGTGGTCGTGATTTCTCGACTCAAGAATGTCCTTTATAGCTTAGCGAACATCTCCCTAAGCTCCGTCATTTAAGCTATCAATTATGGTTTCACATTAAGGGTACAAATTAGGTTTTCACATTTTAATAGTTTCGTTATTACAAGCCACTTCTAGAGATAATCTGCAAAGGTAATACAAAAATACAGTACGGCAGCTTCTGCTCCTACTGACTGAGCTCGTACATAATGTGTGAGAGCACTCCACTGGCCTCTACATTGCTCAGTGCTATATTGGCCAAGTGGGCCTCATAGCGCTTGAGACTGCGCTTGGCCGTTGACGAGTAGGTGACCAAATTGCGCAGAATTAGCGCCGCTGTCAAGCGGATGCTCTTGGTAACGGGCCCCTCATTTTCATCCATGAGCTCCTTGGAGTTGGTGTAATCCGTGGTGTGTCGGTTCATGGCTTGCATCGCGGCGCTGCCCACAACTGGTGGTGCAGTGGAGGCGGCGGGC
Organism: Drosophila seguyi; assembly: GCA_008042675.1. Lineage (NCBI taxonomy): Eukaryota > Metazoa > Arthropoda > Insecta > Diptera > Drosophilidae > Drosophila > Drosophila seguyi. The sequence continues at coordinate 91,896 of VNJU01003235.1, forward strand.
GCCGCTGTTGATGCACCCCCAGTGCTGCTTCCCGGCAGCACTCGCTGGGCATGACCCTCGTTTCGCACAATGGTCACGGGCGGCTGAGAGGGGGCCACGTTATGAATGCCCGTGGTAAGCCGTCGCTGCACTCCGCCACGCAAATTCTCCGGTGTCAGGTGCCGGTCAATCAAGTGCGTCATCAGTGAGTACCGCTTGCGGGCTCTATTGTCGCAGAACGTGGGCCCACTGCCCCACTGGCAGTAGATGTCGGCGTCCGAGTCCAGATGGTCCGGGCAGTGCACGTTGCACACGTGGTATTTGAGCTCGTTAAGAGACTTGAACTTTTTACGCGGACAGTTGCGCCAATCGCATATGTACAACCAGTTGACGTCAACGGGCACTGCGGCAGGCGTGGTGGCAGTTCCACTGGGAGCAGGTGATGCAGCGTAGACGCTCTGACTGACCACCACAGCACCGCTGCTGCTGGTAGTGGTGCTGCTTGTGGGAGGGGCGGCGACCACAGCACTCGGTGTAGCTGGCGTCTGATCTGCTATCTTGGAATCGCTTGTAGTTGTTACCACAACTGATTTCGAGCCTGCCACCGATATCGATTCGGCGCTGGTAGTGGCCGCTGTCACCACAACAGTCTGGGTGACTGGTGAGGGCTTTATTGGCGTTTGCAATGTCTTCTTGGCCAGGACGGGAGTGGGGCCTGGCAGAGTGCCCGGAGCTGAAGAGGTGGTGACAGCTTTGGGTTTCGCCGCCTCTGAGATCTGGAATAACACATATATAGTTAAAATCAACTTTCACTATAATAAAGGCATAACTTACTGTTGGAATTGTGATCTTTTGCTGAATGATGGATGGATGGTGCTGCTGGTGCTGTTGCTGCTGCTCCAGCAAGACGGTTCGGATGTGCTGCTGCTGTTGCTGCTGAAGAGTCACCCCAACAGTGCCTGCTGTGGTGGTGACAGGCGGCGGCTGGGTGGTGATGATCGTCTGCGAGTTCAACTGGCTCTGCTGTAGGGGAGCCGCTGTTACGGGGGTCTGGGTGATGAGCGTGGTCTCCTTCATTCCGCCACCCAAAATGATTTGCCTCTTCTCACCAGTTGAGGAGGAGGAAGCTGGTGTCGAGGGGCCGGAGATTATGTGCTGTTGGATGATGGACTGGTGTTGCTGCAGCTGGGGAATGGGCACGGCAGCGCCCGCTTTAGTGGCCACCAAGCGCTGCTGCGGCTGCGGTTGCGGCTGGTGCAACTTGATAGTGGCTGGGATTTGATTGAGCTGCGACAGCAATGAGGGTGACATTTGCCCGGGCGCGCCCAAGGCGGGAACGGGACGTTGAGGTGCTATAAAGATCTGCTGCTGCTGGGGCGTTGCGTTACGCGGAGCCGACTGTGGAGCGGTGGTGGTGGTAACCAAGACCTGCTGCCCCTGTGCCGTTGTCATGATCATCTTCTGCGTGCCCGCCACGTTGGCAGCTGACACTCCACCGCCTGGCTGCTGAAGGATAATAATTGTTTTGGTCTGCTGCTGCGGGGTCTGCGTCACCAGCAGCGTGGGAGGAGCCGACTGATTCGGTGGCGGAATGGCCGGCTGAGTTTGCTGGGCCACCAAGTACGTTTGACCCTGCTGATTGGTAGCCAGAACGTACTGCGTCTGCGGCGCTGGCGTGACATGCTCCATCGTGCTTTTGGGCTGCAAGATCACTGGGACGGTCTGCAGACCCTGATCCGTCTTGATGGTGGCCGTAGTGGCCAGTTTAAGTTGCGGCGGTTGGCCAGGAGAGGCAACACTGCTGCTGGAGGGGAATACCAGCTGACGCTGGGTCGGCTGCACTTTTGCCGGAATAAGCTGGAGCTGTTGCTGTTGCGACGACTGTTGGGCTTGCTCCTGATTGGCCTTGGCCAGCGGTGGAACGTCATCCAAGTCCTCGTCCTCCAGTATCGAGGCAGCCAGGTCAGCATACAAATTTGCAGCATTTTTCGAAGGTGTCACCTGCGGCTCATCCTTGCCGGCGGAAGAACTAGAACTGCCCCCGTCTAAGGCCAGACGCTTGTTTTGCTCCTCGTCGATGGTTAGCTTGCGTTTGGCTGCCGCCGCAGCCGCTGCAATGATGAGGGTGCGCCCACTGGCATCTTTGCTCACCACATTCGCCCCACTCAGTGGAGCTAGGGGCGGCGGAGCCGAGTCCGTAATAGGCTTCTTTTGCTCCATAGCCATCTGGGGATGCAGCGGCTTGATGGTAGTCTGGCCCACCTTCACCGGTGTGTGCTGCATGAGGGGGTTGTTCACAAAGGCACTAATGGCCGTAGAGGTGACCTTGATGGGTTGGGTGCTGGAATTTGTTGACGAAGGTGCCGTGGTGGCCACCAGGGCTGGCGGCTGGGGTTGTGGTGACTGAGCCTGCGCCTTTTGCTTCTGTTGACGCTCGGTGACCTTGTTGGCCAAGAGACTCTTGATCAGCGAAGAGCTAGGAGGTGGCGTAACAGCCGAAGGTGGAACTTGACCAGTTGTTGGTGCTTCCTCAGGCGCCACTTCAGCGGCAGTAGATTCGCTTGGCTGCGGCTTTGGCAGAATGGGAGCCTCCTTCTTCTGAATGGGCGGCTTCTGCTGCATTATAAGTGGCTGAGCACGCATCCGAATGCCAACGTAGTATGTGCCGGGCAGCTCTGTACCGTCCAGCTGTCGGACGATCACCGGTCCCACCGTCTGATTGAAGATGAGCCGCACGAGGCGCGGAAACTGCATGTGATTCACCACTGAGAGCTTGCCCGCCTTTTGGCAGTGCGACAGATAGATTCTGTACAACTCCGCCTGCTCCACGCGCAGCTCGTGGCCCATGCCTGCCCCCCGCTCGTATGTTGCTCCCAGCCAGGCCAATGCGTACTGCTCGTCCTCGTGGGTAAAGCTCGTGCCTGCTAATGGTAGACTGGGCAGGGAGACGGTGGCCGCAATTGGAGGCAGCTGGACTTGCGGCAGACTGGGCACCGGCAGTTGAACCTGCGGCAGACTAGGCATCGGAAGACTGGGAATAATTGGAACCGATGGCAATGCTGGGCTAGCTACTGCCTGCTCCCCTCCCTGGGGCAAAAGCACCTGTGTCTGGGCGGCCGTTGGTGTGGGTAAGGCGACTGGCGGCTTAATGGCCACCTGCAGCGATGGTGGTAGTGTCGTGAGAGATGCAGCCGCCGCCACGGGATTGGCTTGCATGGCCGGCACATTGTTCTGGCCCAGCGAGCCTATCATATTACCCGGCACTACCTCCACCACCCGCATAAGTATGCAGCCGTCGGCGCCATATGTCTGCGCCTCCACGGTGATCAGGGATACCAGCTGATCCAGCAGACCTCGCACTTGCATCAGCATCGAACAGGGTCGCGCTCCCAGGGAACTGAGCGCGTATACGGCCTCCAAAGTAAATATTAGGAGCATCACGTCCGTCAGTGAGAGCAGTAGCATGGCGCGCTGGTAAAAGTCCAAGCCAAGGCAGCGGTTGATGTGCTGCGAGTTTCCCTCGCGACCGCACAGCTTGTAGAGTATCTCAAGACAGCTTATGATCACCGCCCGATCGTTGGAGTCGACGCCCTCGCAAAGGGTAGCTAGTAGATTGCGCGAAAGCTCGTCTGTGGTGGGATCCTGCAGCTCAAACAGATGGGCAAGGTTGCCGGCCGTCTCCAGAGCTTGGATGTGTATGTTACCTGGCAGAAGAGTCAGTTTTTCAGTAATAATTCGTAATAATACGTATATATTTAACTTACTCCATCGTACATTGGAGCCCATGACCAAATAACGCCACAATGTGCGATTTGAGGCGAGAATCGAATGATTCTCTTGGTGAAAACTGAGGGTCCGCACAAGCTGGACAATCTGAAGGACGCGCTGGCCCATACGCTCATCGGTACCATTGCTGCGCCGTAGGTTAAGGAAGTCCAACTCATCGCAGGCCGCCAGCAGCTCGCTACGAGCGGCCGAGTTCTCCCTATCCTCTTTGCTAATCAGCCCGTTGTCCAGCCAGGCCTGCTCGTCCGTATATAACTCGAGGATCTGGGGTCTATCGTGCAGCAGGTCGCGCCAGAAGCTGAGCTGTGAGTGGTGTCGCACCTCGGCGTAGCTGTGCTGAAACAGTTGGCGCATGGTGAAATCGGCATAGACGCCCAGGTGGGCCAACAGCACATCTAGCATTTTGGGACACTCGGAGAGCTGAAGCGTGTGGCGAACTTCGTTGGCCATAAGGGTGCACACATTTATGGCAAAGTCCTGTTCGTTGGGCAGCGGCGAGAGCAGGGATAGCAGCAGCTTCTCGTAGCTGCTGTGTCGGTGAAGCTGAGTGGACATTTTGTATTGTCGCCGACGCTCCACGTTTACAGAATGCTGGCGCTGGTTGTAGGCCATAGGCACCGCCGGCAGCGTCGAATGCATTGAACCAAAGATGCTGCCAAGACCACCGCCGCCACCGCCTCCGCCGCCGCCAGCCAAAGCCCGCGATCTAGAGCGTCCACCTCCCATTTCCGCGTTCTCAATGGCCGCCTCCAATGCCTCCATCTTATCTGGATCTTCCCCGAAGAAATTAAGGCGCTCGTACTTATCCAGATAGCGTCTGTATATGTGCTTGATGCCCGCAGTCCCATTGACACAGCGCTCCCGCAGAGTCTCCATAGCACTGTATACCTCGTCCCACTCGTCCCGCATGTTCACTTTGTTGAAGCCACCGCGCTCCGTGACCTCATTGTACAGCTTGTACAGGTCCACATGCTTGCCACTGATCTTGGCCGCCTGGGTCAGCGGAGTTCTGTGGAAAAAGCGAATGGAAGCCAAGTGAGCCAAATACCTTAACCCTCAGCGGCAGTACACTCACCCGCGTCGTTCGTGAAACTGCTGCAAATCTCGCCAGAACTCCTCGGGAGCCGACGTAGGTTTCTCTTCAGCCTTCTCCGGAGTAAACGGAACATTCAACTGGAGCTGCTGGCTCAAGTTTCTGGCGCGCAAAGGTGTAGTTGTGGGCAAACCCATTGCAAGGCCCTTGGCCGGCGTCTGCTGTTCGCCTGCAAGGCCGGCAGTGTTGATGTTATTCGCGGCGGCGGGCAGCGACTGCAACAACACTCGCACGTTGTCTATGGTGGAGGCGCTCATGGTCAGATCGGTTTCTTACGCGAAAGGGAACACTTAACTTAGGACATTCCACTGTATTTAACAAGCTTAAAAAATTCAACAAATTACAACGCGACGCGGACGCTAGAGACTTGCCGATACATCGATGTATCGATGATTTAACATCGGAACGATGCTTTTACAGAATCGATATATTAATAGCTACATTATGCGACTTGCAACGCAATTTATCAAGCAATTTTATTTAAGAAAAAAAAGAAATTTTTGGTTTAAATATGTCTTGGTAGTTTTTAACGAAATTTTTTTTTAAAACATCGATTTTTGAAAAACAACATATCAACATATTGCGATAACATTTATGTACTCATAATGGTGCGTTCTCACTTGTAAATTCGAAACAAAATTGCTTTATTTTGCTTAATTATGCAGTACAAATAAGAGGCGTTCATTGACTAATGTTAAATGTACATTATTGGAAGCCATAACGAAACATGGGTATACTTTTAAAAGGCCGTATTTTTGCTGTATTAACGGTATAAATACCTTTCCCCTGTCCAAAAATACGTTCATATTTGCTTGTATATCTGATCCGACTCACATCATGAATCAATGGCAAATGCCTTGTAATATCTCTAAAAATGAATATTTACATTTTAAATGCATGGGACATTCAGGGTACATCAAATATCGTAATTCCGAATTGGTATATTTCAACGGTTCAGCTTCGGTAACACTGCTCACACATGTGTGCTGAAGTAAACTTCTAGTCGTTAAATAACATTTCCGAAAACATAAGTTATACACATAAAAAGATATTGAAACCATGTCGGTCCGTGCGATGGGAGTGCTTTGTCAGGCGCGAAACCTAGCCCGCCTTGGAGGCGTGCTTAGGCAGAGCCGCTTACCTGCAGCCGCAGCGGTCCACAATTTCGCTCTGCGATTACATCAATCTCATGCCGGTAGGCCCTCCCTTCGTCGATTCTCTACGGAAACCAAGGAGGCATCGAAGGGGACAGTGGACAAGCACGAGTTCCAAGCGGAGACACGTCAACTGTTGGACATTGTGGCCCGATCGCTTTACTCTGACCACGAGGTCTTTGTGCGTGAACTTATCTCTAATGCAAGCGATGCTCTAGAGAAGTTTCGCTATACCTCGCTGAGCGATAGCGGAACAGATCTCGAAGGCAAGGACCGCCCTCTGGAGATTCGCATCACCACGGACAAGCCGCTGATGCAGCTGATCATACAGGACACCGGCATTGGCATGACCAAGGAGGAGTTAGTTAGCAACTTGGGCACAATAGCGCGTAGCGGCTCGAAACAGTTCTTGGAAAAGATGAAGGGCAACCAGCAGGGTTCAACTTCAGAGGCCTCCTCGAATATAATTGGCCAGTTTGGTGTCGGCTTCTATTCGGCCTTCATCGTAGCCAACAAAGTGGAGGTGTATACGCGGGCGGCTACGCCTGGTGCAGTCGGATTGCGTTGGTCCACTGATGGCAGCGGCACCTACGAGATCGAAGAGGTGGCGGACGTGGAGCTGGGTACAAAGATCGTGTTGCACCTGAAGACTGATTGCCGCGAGTATGCGGATGAGGAGCGGATCAAGGCTGTGATTAAGAAGTACAGCAACTTCGTGGGCTCGCCCATTATGCTGAACGGAAAGCAGGCAAACGAGATTAAGCCGCTGTGGCTGCTGGACCCGCAGAGCATCAGCCAGGAGCAGCACCACGACTTCTATCGCTTCATCAGCAACAGCTATGATGTGCCGCGATTCACGCTACACTACAAGGCTGACGTGCCCTTGAGCATTCACGCGCTGCTTTACTTCCCGGAGGGCAAGCCGGGCTTGTTCGAGATGTCACGAGACGGCAACACTGGCGTCGCCCTGTACACGCGCAAGGTTCTCATCCAGTCGAAAACGGAGAACCTCTTGCCCAAGTGGCTGCGCTTTGTTAAGGGCGTAGTCGATTCTGAGGACATTCCGCTTAACCTGAGCCGCGAGCTCCTGCAGAACAGCAGCCTGATCCGGAAATTATCGAGCGTGATATCGACGCGTGTGATCCGATTCTTGCAGGAACGCGCTAAAAAGCAACCGGAGGAGTATGAGACCTTCTACCGCGACTACGGGCTTTTCCTAAAGGAGGGCATCGTGACTTCAAGCGATCCCGCCGAGAAAGAAGAGATTGCCAAGCTACTGCGCTTTGACTCCTCCAAATCCGAGTCCGGTGGTCGCATGTCACTGGATGAATACTATAACGCTGTTCCCGCCGATCAGCAAAATATATACTACCTGGCAGCCCCTAACCGAGTCCTAGCTGAATCCTCGCCCTATTACGAGAGTCTGAAGAAGCGCAACGAGCTTGTGCTGTTCTGCTATGAACCTTATGATGAGCTTGTGCTCATGCAGCTGGGCAAGTTCAAGAGCAAAAATCTCGTTTCTGTGGAAAAGGAAATGCGCGAGGAGTCAAAGGAAACAAAAGTCACCGCAGACTATGGCGAGGGCAGCCTGCTGCGATCAGAGCTGGACCAGCTCATTCCCTGGCTTGAAGATGAACTGAAAGGCCAGGTCATCAAGGTGAAGGCCACATCTCGCTTGGACACGCACCCGTGCGTTATCACCGTGGAGGAGATGGCTGCTGCTCGCCACTTTATTCGCACACAGAGCCATCAGGTCCCGGAGCATAACCGTTTTGCTCTGCTGCAGCCGGAGCTGGAGATTAACCCAAAGTGAGTGTTGTCGACCCTGGTGGTATATCCAGCACTAAACAACCTTCTACTTCTATTACTATTCTATTTAGGCACCCCATAATCAAGAAGCTAAATAAGTTGCGCGAAAGCGACAAGGAGCTGGCGCAACTGATCACAAAGCAGCTCTTCGCCAACGCTATGGTTGGCGCTGGTTTGGCGGAGGATCCTCGCATGCTGCTAACTAATATGAACACTCTGCTATCGCGGGCCCTGGAAAAACACTAGGACGGGCCAAATATTAATTTGTATACTTAGCCCCAATAAACATGTTAAAATAGTTGTAAACATAAAATGAATCTATATTTCCCCAAAGGTTGTTGTATGCAATATTTATAATTCAAAGTGACTCACGACTCATTTTCAACGTCAATCAACAGAATTCCAGTAAATTCCAGGAACGCCCAGCAAAGTAGACAAATAATAAAAATAGGCATAAATATATGATTTAATCTGTTAATATTTGCTGGAAACTCCTATCCAGTAGATATATAGCATATCCTAGCATTAACAGCAACACGAATAATACATTGCTTTTTTCGCAATCATTTTATAAAATTTTAAGACGACCGTTATTCTAGTGGCTAGTGATGGTAGTTATTCCCGTTCACACCTTAATTAGCATACGATTTTCAAACTAGATCTGTTTTTAAAAAAAGCTTAAAATATTCACCATAAAAAGAATAAAAAACTACTTTAAAATTTCCTTTTATTATGAACTTTTCAAAGTGATTTTAACAGTTCGTCCACTTCCTCATGACGTTGCTATAGAGATCGTATTCCATATTTAGTTGGTCTGACTATAAGCTGCGATCGATGCCGAATCCGGAATTCACCTTATATTAGATATTAAAATTAATTTTTCAAAATCGCCATTAGATCCGCTAGAACTGGCGGAAAATTAGCTAAATTCTGGTTTCGGTTATTCTGTTATTTGTTCTGTTAATTGGTTCTCTTTGGTGTTAATTTCTCTTTCTCTGTTAAAAAACCCTGTTTTCCTTTTTAAAGTGTCGTAATTTTTCTCAATTTTAGCATTCGTTAAAAGGTTCGTTTCGTTAAATGACGAACGTCACTTAAAAAAACAGGTTATATTTTTTTCGCTCTCATTCCCTTTTTATCGCTACAAGTTTTTCTTATTCATTTGCAAAGAACTATAAACCAATAAAACCATTAAAATTCTTAAATATTCATTTTTCAAATTGTTTTTATAGTAAAATCCTTATCATACATTAAAAATATTTATTAAATATATCTTATTAAAAATTGTTTTTATGTCAAAATTCCTCGAATTAAAAATTAAAAAAATTTACGTAGTGAAAGTAAAAGAGAGGAAAAGTAAAGAAACAGGACAACAAAAGAGCAACCATTGCACCTCGCCGCGCTACAGTGAAAGAAAAAATAATATAAAAAAAATTTGATTGGCAAATTTACGAAAGAGGGAAAAACTGTAAGACTGTAACTAGGGGTTACTTTATATAATTTTTGGAAGGAAAAAATGGGAATTAATAAAGCAAAATTAAGATTCGTGATTTCGCATCTTAGGATCAAATCGAATACCAAATGAATAATATGTGAGGAATTCAAACTGTTTATTATTGAATGAGATTTTAAAAATAGGAACAAATTATTTATACTGAAGATTATTATTATATTATTATTTATACTAGCGATGTATAGAACTAGGATTGGATCAATTTTTTACATATTTTATCTATGCATCGTTTTATCTGTGGTTGAAGTTTTTCCGATGTTTCTTTCTATACCGATGTTTTTTTTTTTTTGATTTTTTTTGACGACCATCGACATTGATGTTTTCGGTCGAACTTGCATCACAAGCGCGGTCCGAAAAGGGGTTTTTCTTTGAAGTAAGAATTTGTGTAACAATGAAAACTTTTTATACATCTTTCTTGCGGGCTTTTGCATAAACAGGCTTTTATTTACTGGCATTGGGCAATAGAATTAGGGTTGTTCTTCGTCTGCACAAAATATCGAAAAATAACAAACAAAAATATCGCACTTTCGATATTTGGGCAACCGAGAATCGTGATATAAATATATCATCTTTAGAAAAAATCCCCAGCCTTAACTCCGTGAGAGAGCAATTCAAGTTGGGAGGGCCGCTCAATTACCGATTGGGTCAAATTTTACTTACCGATTGGGAACTCGACCCCAAAAGGTACATGTTCTACATACCGATTGGGAGCTCGACCGCAGAAGTACCTCTTCTACATACCGATTGTGAATCATACGCGTTTTCTACATACCGATTGGAAATTAGTTGTTAATCGTGGCACAGAAACATCGATGGTAGAAAATTCGAAAAACATCGATGCATCGATGTTTTCACCGATGTTTTTGCACCTCTAAAATGAGCACGAAGTAGAAAAATGTAAGTATCGGACCATTTTACTTACCGATTGGGAATTCTACATACCGATTCGGCACTCGACCCCAAAAGGTACTTTTCTACATACCGATTGTGAATCATACGCCTTTTCTACATACCGATGGGAAATTAGTTGTTAATCGTGGCACAGAACATCGATGTTTTAGAAAATTCGAAAAACATCGATGCATCGATGTTTCCATCGATGTTTTTGCACCTCTAGTGATATAAATATATCATCTTTAGAAAAAATCCCCAGCCTTAGCCCCGTGACTAAAGTTTATAAAAGCAGAGCAGAATAACTCCCTGGTGTTCAGTTATCCGATCCGCGCTTTAAAGCAGCAGCCAGCAGCAACCGAAGAAGCCAGCCACAGAGCAGCAACTTGCTTCAAATTAGATTTCTAATCACGTGAGTGAGAAGCAAAGTCAACAAATGGGAATTAGTCGGTCATGTGAGCGGAAAAGTTTCTGGGTGCGATAAAACATTGCTGCTGCGACAACTCTAATTTGATTGGATCTGAATCAGGAGGAACAACTTTTTCTGCCACGACATACACACTCACACAAAGCCAATTCGCATGGCAATGAGATTGCTTGTGTGTGTGCGTTTTGTGAGCAGGCAGTGCTAACAGCTTGCGGAAAATGTGGAAATGGGTGTCGATAAGGTTAAATAAGCAACGTTTGTACCTTGCGGAAAAGGAAAAAAGAAGTTTTCAGCTTACTCCCATGTGATTGTGTGTGCGTGTGTAATTTTCCAGACCGTCATTGCCAATTGGACTTACTTTCCGTTCATGTGAACGTTTTGTCATGCGCTCACTCTCACGCACACAGCCACATGACTCGAACGAATACAACAATCGAACGAGTTTGCCTCTCTCTCGTTCGAACTGGCTCTCCCCCAGTTTCAGTCACTGCCCATCTCTTTTCGACGCTCACTCGCAAAGAAATCGTCGTCGCAGCAGCATTGTGGTCGCAGAACAGCGTAAAAATACCTTACATACATATACATCAGATATATTGTACATATAATAAAAATACTTTGTTTCAACTTGCATACATATAACCAACGCGCATAACATTTCGCCGTGCAAAACGCCGAAGAAACCTACAGTGCAGCAACGAAACGAATTAAAATCTTGATTTTTCGATCATTTGTAGCCTAAAACAAACACAAAAAACAAAGCAAAATGTCTTCTGAAGTGAGCAGCGACAACCCCATCTATGGCCCCTTCTTCGGTGTTATGGGCGCCGCCTCCGCCATCATCTTCTCGGGTAAGTTTGACTAGAGTTAAGAATGCCATGCCGTGAAAAATCGAACATTTTGTGTGGCGTAAAGGGTGGAAGAGGAAGAGTGACCACCATGTGGGTGTGCGGGTCTTTGTAGGTGTTAGTAGCGCAAAATAGCGGCTAGTGCTAGTGCGCGTGACAGGCAGAAAATCTAGCATGTTTAGGACTAGGAGACTGAGACTGAACTAATCTGATATATTTATTTAAATCGTGTAGAAATTGGTAATTTTAATTACTTTTTTTTTTTGCGGTGGCCAAATTAGAAAAAAATTGCATGCTAAAAACGGCATTACTCATGTTCACAGACATACATACAAGAACACAACGAGAGCGCTATCGCTCTCAAGGGCTGCGCGCTCTCGCTCTCTGTGGCATTGAGCGCGCCTGTGAATGTGTGAGTGGGAGAAGAGTTACTGTTTTTAGTGAAGTTTATGAAACGCGCTTTCTCTTTCCAACAACAGTCACAAGACCCAGTGGCAGTGTTGCCATATACAAAAATGTTTTCTTCGCCGCTCATTGGTTAGGGCAGTATAGCATTTAAGGAGCAGAGCCGATAATGGATGAAACATATAAAGGAAAAGCGGGGCTTTATAGAGATAAGAGGGTATTTATTCTTGTGACGCGTGCTCCCCAATCAGCTGACAAGTGTGGTCTAATTTTCCGAATAAGTGTCGATTCCCTGATCGGCTTTGGTAATCACATGCCGCAATCGCTACCTGCATGATCAATTGAATTCCATTCTGCATCACATGGCCGGCTGACGATCTTTTCAAACGGCTTATCACTCGCAGTAACCCACTGATAAAGTGGCTTATTTACCAATTGACTTGGTCGAGATAAGATAGCGATTGCTGAACGGACAAAACGAGTGGCGCAAGACAAAAGAGTAGCGAGCACGCGCTGCGGTTGGAGGCAACTCAAGCCGACTCAACTCGCTCGCGAACGCTTTCCACCAACTTCTGACGCAAGCCTTATATCATGCCTTGGAACTCGTCTTGTGATTTCCACCTGCTAGCGACACCATCCACCGTTCTGACTTGATAATCTGGAAGGTTTTCGTGTCGTGTTTACCCGGCCTATTATCACCGCTCGGCGACTGTATAGCTACCTGACTGCTTATGCAATTAGAGTCAACAGCGTAAATCAATTTTGAGCTTTTATCAACAGTAACTGGCTCCTGATCTGGCAACGCCGTACCGAGATCACATGAGCGGGCGGGCGTTCGAGAGAGTTCGAGTTTTGATTAATTTACTCTCCCAGGTTTCGCTCTCTAGCAGCTGGAAAGTGCAGTTAATTTTCCGCTGACGGTAGCACTGACTCACTAGCCCAATGCGAACAATGGGCGTTGCTTTGAGCTGCGGCTTATCAGCATTTTCCACTGCCCACTTGCCACTTGCTACTTGGTGCCTGGCCCACATCCTCGTCCCGTGGTGGTCTAAAAATACCAAGAGTGCCACGAACATCCTTCACACAATGACATTCAGCTTCAGCAGCATACTCACAAACGCAACCTCCTACGCCTGCCCGCGCAATCGCAGTAGCAGGACTAGCGGTAGATATACAAAGCACAGAATAGAATTCGAAAATGCCTGGTTAGTAATATAGTAAAAATTGGATACAAAACCCTTCAATATACACCCATTTTATTACTGTTAGCCCCACTTTAGGTCGATCTGGTGGCTCAAAAACTATTGTAGTCACACACTTACAAATATACAGCCCAAACAAAATTTTTTTGGATGCTGTGAGAGCGAGCGCATGTCTGTTTTTGTATTGTATTGCATTTTAATCAATGAACCTTTGACAAACAAGTGCATACTTTGCTAGTGGGAGCACCCTGTATAGAGGTTGGAATTATCTCTGGATTTATCTTATCTCGTATCCGTTTATTAACAGTCCCAAAAAACACCTGCAGCTCTAAATCATCCATCATGCATTCCTCTTTGACATCAGCTTTGCTCTCTCCTACCTGTTCTTTTCGTTGTTTCTCTCCTTGTTTGTGTTTTTCTTTTTATTTTGTTCACTCAACTGTGAAGCCTGCAAAATGTTTTTGTTCTATTAGTTGATTCGGTGCTGGCTCTAGCTATCTCCCCCAATTTTATAATTATCTTTGGATGTGCTGGCAATTGTTGACTCTTATTCTTATTCTGTTTTTGCCTCTTCCTTCCATTCACTCTCGTTTCTGTGTGCGCACATTTTATGTGTTTCGTTTTCGACGCCCACAGAAACGTCTGCGATGGCGTCTATCGCTTGATAAATGCATGAGTATGCGTAGGGGTATTTAAAAATTCACAGCAGTAGTAGCGCCTGTTAAAAAGGCAATGCCATTTGATTATTTTTTAAAGTATCATTGGTTCATCAAAATGCAATGCAAATACAGCTGAATAGGCGTCAATGTCAAAATGAAATACAATATATAAGTATTGTTTTTTTAGCGGTGTGTACGTACTGGCACGCATGCCTGCCTGTCTAGCGGCTAATGAAGCTGCGTTGCAAGCAAAAATCACTGCCACAGTCGTGGGCCGGCATATTGCCCCCAGGTCAATAGCCTAAATCTTAAACATTTCCTTTGAGTTATGTGTGCATTCCTGAATACATTCTAGAGTTACTAATTGTAATTGAAATTGAGATACAAAAGCGTAAAAATATGCGTGCGGGTATTTCGGAATTGCCCTCTAATATTGTGTCTGTGTTTTCATGACGACAGCCCCGACCTCATAGATATCTGTAAGGGTGTTTGTGCGCCAGACGCGTGGATATCTCTTGTGGGTATACGAAATGGCTTTTCCACTTTTTCCTTCGTTTAGTGACGTCAAGTTTTTTCTAGTCGATTTAGGTCAGTTCCTAACGTGTCATCTTTGATTATTTTCCGCATAGGTTTAAAGGCGGCTTTTATCTAAGTTACTTTAGGGCGGAAATGCGATAATTAACGTAAAGTCACATGACAAGGGATTTCGCTCTCTTCGTCCGTTAACTTTGAATACACCCATATGAACGAGTATGAGTGTGTGTATTTTATTTTGATTTATCAGTTCTCCCTCTCCCAAAAAAGCACAGAGACAGACACGCTCTCCGTCATCTGAAACTGGTTTTGTACTTCAATTAATGCCTGGCAATACAATCATATATATTACCTGTTCAATTGACACAGATCAGATGCCCCCTCTCTCTCCCTCCCTCTTTCCAGTCCCATCTGCTTAGTTGTGTTGTATAAAGTTTAGCTTGGCCTTATCAAAATTCGCTTGACTTTTCGATTTCAACTTGACGAGAGAGAGAAACGAACATTACTCACTCGCACTCGCTGATTTCGCGAAGAGTGGCGGAATGCGGGCTCGCTCTCATCGGCTCTCCAACTCTCGCCTGCGAACTCAACTCTGAGCAATGAGTGGCACTTTTGCGGCTGCACAAGTGGCTAAAGGGGGTGGCGGGGGTTTTTTATTCGAACGACGTCGCTTATGGGCGATCATGTGACTGTTAACTGTTACGCCCGCCATCAGAGTTTGGGAGCTTTAATCGATTTTATGGCTGAAACAGTTGGTTGCCTAGTATGTTACTATTATGTTACTTAATAATATTGAACAATATAAGGGAAATGTCATTATTATTAAATAACAAATTCAGAGCCATTTTCAATGATTCTTGCTGTTTCACTAGAGATTTCAAATATGGCAACCAAATTGCTTTAAAATTATGATAACTTTTGTATGGACATAGATATGATCTTGAACTGAAATACATGTTCATATATATACCATATACATCGAATTTGGTTGAAAAGAATAAACCTTTTCGGGGGTTAGTAAATCTTATTCGTTATTGATTGCATAAATCTATATAGAACTTGTTTGACCTTTTGTATTATATTTTGTGTATTTTATACATAATTTAACTGACAAAGTATTAATATTAGTATGAATCAGATAGCTTCGAGCGAACTTGGCATATGGACGGGACAGATTTATTGAAAATTTTGTTATAAAATTAATTTTCTAATAAATTTGACTTTAGGGAAGTTGATGGAGTGTCTTTGAACCTGGATTTATTTGTTAGTATAGTAAAATAGGGAACTGCACTGGTCCTTAGTAGAGCTTAGTTTGGTTAACAGGAAAGTTTTTGTTTTTAATCGGCACTGTCATAAATCTACAGAGAGTTTAATATTTTAAACAACTCTTAATTCTCACTTACAGCTCTGGGCGCTGCTTATGGCACTGCTAAGTCTGGTACCGGTATTGCTGCCATGTCAGTGATGCGTCCTGAACTGATCATGAAATCCATCATTCCTGTGGTCATGGCGGGTATCATCGCCATTTACGGCCTGGTCGTGGCTGTGCTTATTGCCGGCGCGCTGGATGAGCCCTCCAAGTACACGCTATACAGGTAAATAATGCACTCTGTTCAACTTGTAAATTAAACTTACTTACTGTTCTCTGTTCTCTCCCTCTACAGAGGCTTCATTCACCTGGGAGCCGGTCTGGCGGTGGGCTTCTCCGGCCTGGCAGCCGGTTTCGCGATCGGAATCGTGGGAGACGCCGGTGTCCGTGGCACAGCACAACAGCCTAGGTTGTTCGTCGGCATGATCCTGATTCTCATCTTCGCCGAGGTGTTGGGTCTCTATGGTCTGATTGTGGCCATTTACCTGTACACGAAATAAATCAATCAATGCAAACAACACACAACAACAAATAGACAAACTGCGCGCCCAGCAATCAATCAACCAACAGCCACAACAACAACAACATCGACATCAACATCAGGAGCTGTTAGAGAGGAGAAGGTAATATTGTGTCCCCCAACGAACGAAATTCAAGATTCAGCAGCGCGTGTGCGGTGGCAGCCCTGGCGGCGGCCGTTGTACATAGCAAGAACGACAACAGCGAGTTGTTGGTCCTGCCGGGAGCTGCAGAATTTCTCGCACGCGCTGCCCGCTGCCCGATGGCGGTGCCTCAATTGCAACTATTTCTCTCAGTCTTGTACTCGATATGCTGGTGCGTGTGGTTTAGCTTAGTTATTTTCCGTTCAAAATCAGTCTTTTAAACACGAGGAAACAACAATTTGCAGTTAAGTTCATAAAGTTGTAATAATTATGATTTTCGCTATATATCAAGAAAACCTTCTCCCTTTACTTATTATTTTTCGCTCCACAATTTTGTGTGCTCTTTGTTATTTGTTTTTTCCATTATTATTATTAAATAATGTTTAGAGTATATGTAAAGTTCGTTAAACAAAAAAAAGAAAACTGTAATGAAATCAACAACCAACAATTGTCAGAAAAACTTTGTACATTTGCATTGAGCCTGACGCGCGGCTGCAACAAATCAGATCAACAAGTTTAGCGAAAAGGGCCAAAATAACAAACAAACAAGCAGCAACCACCAACTAGCCACTGCTTTGTCCCTCGCCAAGTGGCATAAGAACCGCCTGCATTCGTCTGGCTGTTTGGGCGCGCTTCGTCCCTTACGTTTTCGGCGGGGCCGGAGTGGAAGCTCACTACAGCAGCGGTAGCTGGGCGGTTTTTGTGTGCATTGGGGGACGGGTGGTGGCGGAATGCTTGGCAATACTTCAACGTCATCTGCGAAAACCAACTACATGCAATCATTCACACACACACACACACACACACACACATACAAAATGTAACTAAGTCCTATGTTTATTTTTAATTATTGTTCAATTCTAAGAATAATATATTAAAAATTAATAATAATAAATTATATATATATATAATTATGATTTTTTGTGATAAGAACAAGATGGTAATACAAAACAATTACGGTATTGATATACATAATATATACAAGAATATATATATATATATATATTTAAACGAGAACAAGAAATCATACAACAATTATACATATTAACATGAGAAAGTTGTTATAAAACGTACGAAGAAACAATACAAATCAAGTGTAAACTGAGAAGAATACTGCAAAACAACAACCAACACAACACACACAATTTTTCCGCTGTTATTGTATAGTAAAGAAAATATTATATATATATAAAATATATATTATGTATAAAATATTAACAAGAAATTGTAGTAGCAAAATTATAAACAAACAAACAAACAAGAAGAATACCAACATCAAAGTCGTGCAAGCAGAACCCAACAAAAAAGTGTAGATGGAATGTTGCAAATGAAAACTCATACCAACAACAAAAACAAGCGCATTGGCAGCACGAAATCTACCGGAAAAAACTGAGAAAAAAAATTGTAAAATCCCAACAAATTAGAAGTTATAAGCAAGCAGCAAACAAACCAGATCGATATGTATAGTGGCTTTAGGCAAATAACAACATTAATTTGTTAGGGATTCGTTCCGATACCGTCCTCGTCCCCTAGAAGCTGGCATCCTCCCTCGCCCGTTGACCGCCGATGCATTCGTGATGCTGAGAATGCGGAGGAGCTCAACCCTGCGGGGGCGCCGTCTTTGTGGGGCCGATGGTGGCTTTCGGCCTTATGCCCTAAACACAACCGAAATGCACAACAAAAAGACGACTTGTACACCCGATCTACACAATAAGGCATTTGTATATAAAAAGTGTCGTCGTTGCCAATCGATCCATCAGCTCATCTGCAGTCGTTCTCCTTCGTCACCGCAAGACTGCAGCGCCCGTGTTGCGTTCATCTTGCGAGTTGGCTTGGGGGAGTCGATGGCGGTGGGAAGATGGCTTCATATTCGGCACGAATTCCATTGGTATTGATTCAAGAAACCCAGTTTTATGAGCAATCTTTTTGTTAAATCCATTCTTATTGTGAAACGAAATAGAACCCAATTGTGTAACGGATTCTTATTGTTATTTGTTTAAGATGCATGCACCCATTAAAAATATTCCTATACATTTGTGCAATCGAGGAAAAGGTTTTAGAAAACTGTAACTGTGTATTCGAAACAACACCTAAAGCAAGCAACAACAACCAACAACAGACATTGTATGAAATAAATTGTAATTTCTAATTTCCAAAAAAAAAAAAAGATTGATTTGAATTTGGGGGATATTTATTATTTAGGAGCCAGGAGGAACATTACTTATATACAAGGTTATACTGGGTGCTGGGTGCCAGGGCATGGAAACGAGGCGGCAGACTCCCTTGTTAAACGCGGGGCGATGACACCATTAATCGGCCCTGAACCGATCTATAAACTATTGAAAGGACACAAAAGAGAACTGATCAGGAAATGCGAGGAAGCGGAGATAAATCGTCACTGGACCGACAGTGCAGGGCTGAGACAAGCCAAACGTTTTCTCGTCCCCCAGGTACGCGATCAAAACGCATCATCAACCTAACAAAGAGCGAAATTCACACTGTAGCAGACTACCTAACGGGTCACTTCAACCTTAGGTACCACCACCTTAAGAAATTAAAACTTTCAGAAATCGACACCTGCAGATTCTGTGAGGTGGAGCAAGAAACATCAGAACATATTTTATGCGAATGCCCCTCGCTAATCAGACGTCGACTTTAACATCTAGGAAGTGATCTTATTCCCCCTACAGGATTTGGAAACAAATAGACCCTACCAAAGTGCTCGCTTTTATTAGAATCCTTGGTATAGAGGCTCTACCCTAATGCTACAGGCAGGTCCAAAAGATCTAACTTCTGGTCGCAGTGCACCAAGGCCCTTGTAACAATAATAATAATAATAAACGTAGTATAATGCAATAAACAACTATACATGACTAGGAATAACGTAAGAACTTATAAAGGACTAAACAGTAATAAAAGTAAACTAGGTAGAAAGCTAAAGTTGAGTTTAATCCTTTATGGTCAAATATTTTTTCAGAGGAATGCCCAGCCCAAACGGTCAACAATGTAGTTCATAAATGAAGGGCCTCAGTGGGTGGATGAACTAAAAATAATGTTAACTAGATCAAGGATATATTTACTCTTTGGTGTCGAAGAAGCGTCCTTCTGCCTGTTTCATAGATTCTTGGTTGGCACTAAACTATAATACCCATAGATACCCCTTGTGGTAAATCGGTTTCTTCTAAGCTGTTAATTTGAACTTGATCGGCAAACCTTTTAATGATATCTAGAGAAAGAAAGCTGGGATCCAAGCATGCAAACTTAGGAGCGCCAAATGATTAGTCTGAAAGAAGTCAAGCTTCAGAGCGTTTTCTGAGTAGGCGCCGTGAAGCTTAGTCCTTCCCCTCTCTGTCATACGTTTTTTCATGCGAAATCGATAAAACCTCACCCACCTTACAGTCCTTACTTGGCGCCGTCTGATTTTCACCTTTTCATAAGGTTGAAGGAACACTTAAGAGAAATAAAAATCAGAAGTGACGATAAAGTGAAAACAGCCGTCACCATCTATCCTAACGGGCTGGCGGTGGAGTACTTCGAGTCGGGCTACCAAGAGTGGATAAATAGACTCAAAAAATGTATTGACAGGGAAGCTGATTATGTCGAAAAATAGGTAATAAAGCGACCTTTTCAATGATATAGGACACTTTATTAATAAACCATGCTGTACAGTCGAAAAAAAATAGGGGAAAGTTACTTTTTACATAGCCCTCGTACATAAATAAGAGCGTTTAAGGAGCCAAATAACTGATTTAAACATAGGCTTTTAAAAATTCTTTTTTCTGAGCATATTTGGATCTACGGCAAGTAAAAACAAAGTAATCACTGGTAAGTAAACACAAAGTAAAGGGTTCGCTTAAAATAACGAGAGCAGATTCTAGCGAAAAGAAGATGACAGAACATTTTTTGAAATTCAGTGTGCGCCCTACGAACATCCAAGTCGGACGCAGTTTACAATTGGATCGTTATGAAATAATCAAATTTGATCAAATGAAAAGAAAAACTAACAGAAATTATATAAAGATTTATACACAAAAAAAAATTGGTTTTAACGTTTACATGTTATACAATATTTACAGTGTTACAAATCGGGTTTTACATTTTCCTCTAAACTTAACGATCGTTTATATGAAAGTTGTATGACATCCGATTTGAATAAAATTAAAACCGAAATTCTAAAATAATATAAAAGACGGATGAACGGACAGAATGACACGGTAAGATCGACTCGACTGTTGATCCTGATCAAGAATATATATAAAAAGTTAATTATAAAACTTTTGAAATACTAATAATAATATGTACTTTTCCTAGTACTAATTTGGTAAAATATCTATTACTCTTTAGTAGCTGAGACCCAAAGTAAATTAAAATATTTTAAGGAACTTAGATTCGGTTGCCAAATTAAATACTTCAATAAACAAAAATCGCACATACTTTTCCCAAGGCTTTTGATGCGCTGAACTCAAATCCAGCTTGGCCTGGTTTTCGAATTATTGTAAGTTAAAAGTAAAAAAAATTAATAATATTTCAATAAAGATTTTCCCGGCAGGGGTATACAATTTTCAGAATAGTGAGTCATAATTTTCTACATTTATATTTGAAGAAGTCTTCTACTTACGAATTTAAAAAAGTAACCAATTTGTTATATTTTTTTTTTTCAATATAGATGATCTGAGGAATACGCAATATAAAAGGTTTTGTAAAATTCGCATTCCTCCCGAAAAAAACTGCCTCCGTACGTTTCGACCATTTTTCCTAACTTTAACCGTAGAAGGTTGTCGTTAATTTTTACCCGCTTTTGGGTTAACTTCGTCCAATAGTATTCGAGTAATGGTTATATGCGTTTTACCGAAAGTCGAATTTTAAAAATTTTCTGGTACCACTTCTAGCAGTAATTTCATCGAATAGAACCAATTTTTGTTTGATTTTCACACTATCCACAAAAAAACATGGTTGAATATTGAACTTTTTACAAAATAATTTATTATAAAAACAAATCGTAGTCGGAGAAACATAACCAACGTAAATCTGAAAATTAATAAAATTAATTTTTCTGATTTTACACAAGTTGATACCAGAAAAATTACCCCTAAAATGTTGATGACCCCACTATGACCCCATATAAACAACGAATGATTAGCTGCACATACTTAAAATTTCCAATAGTGTTAAGTTTAAGGATTTACAAAAGTAATACAAAAAATTATTTTATTATCTTATACAGCTGGCGGTCTGGCGCAAAATCTACAAGGACTTTTACAGCCATTAAACCAAGGAGCACATAGCCCATACATACCTACCGTGGATATCAAGAAACTTGTGGTCAGTGCAACGATATTGAGTCGATTTGTTTCTACAGTAACGCATTGGCATCGGATTAAATAAAATTATTTCGATCTTTGATACATTACCTTAAAGCAGGTTCAACCTAATGGCGGAAAATGATTGGGCCAAGCGTTAGGGACACCTGACTAGAACCAAAATAAAACGGCCAGAGTGACTTAGTACTTGTTTTCCGTATATATTTTCTTGTCATTTCAGAGCGCGTTACATGCTTTTCGGGTTTAGTATCTGGTTTGAGTCCACTTGTACATACTATGTTGTGTATATAGAGTTTCAATAATATATATATATGTATATACTTCTTTTGATTATATTAGTTACAATCGAAACAGCAACATCGCTGGTGTAGGGTGTTCGCGCATCCAAGTCGCTTTGGATTTGGCCAGAACTGAGTCCGAGAAATCAAAACTGGAAATGCCTCTCCTGTGTATACAGTGTATGTTGTATGTATATGTATGTACGCCTGTTAATTGCCATAAATTTGCATGATAATGGAGCCTAATTGATTTCTCTCTGCAATTCATTAAAGCGGTTGTAATATTAACATTATGGTTATGATATCGAATATATATCTCGTACTAGATAAACTCCTCTCTGTCTCTTTCTATGTACAGGCTCAAAACTGAGCTGTCGGGGCTAAAGGCAAACTTATGATCGGTTCGAAAATGAATTGGGAAGTGTGGAAAGGTGAACATATAGTAGTTCTTACGTGTATAATATTGTATGCAATATTAGCAAAATATGGAATTAGCCTAGCTGGTTTCCCCTTGTTTGGTTGTTTGTTTTGTTGTGTGTACTTCTCGTGTATAATCGTACTGTCCCTTGTTTTTCGACTCGGCTCTGCTTCGGATCTCTGCAATTTTCTGCCGTCTCTGATTCACCCTTCTGATAAAATATAACGCTGCACTACGTATGTATATACTCTGTTCGCTTTAGAAAACGTTTCTCGAAAAATTCTTTAGTGTGTTGTTCTATGCTTGCAAAATTTGAGGTAGTTTTATTTTATTTGAATTTATTTCCTCTACTTCCTCCCCTCACTTGGTTTGATCCTTATTTCGTTTTACTTTAGATTTCGTTCTTTTCCTTTTGGTTGCAGTACAAAGCGTTGAACAATATGGGCGAAAGGCATCGAAAGACGAAAGACCGAATGGAAGAAGAGCTTGATCGGCGATTATCGTAAAAGTATTGCTTTAAATCATTTATATATATGCAAGTGGGCTGCGATTGGGAGGCTTATAAGCTCTCACCAGTGCCTGCGAATCTCCTCTCTACTCTACATATATACTTTCTTATCACCTATAACTAATTACGGGGCTGGGAGGCGTTGCGCTTATACGTTAGACAACATCCAGATACACATATTAGACAAAGGTATACATTCATCTCTGGCCGAGTGGTTATGGTTGCAACATAGGGAAAATACTCAAGTTGGAAATGGAATCGGCGATGGGCAGCAGAGTTCGCATTCTAAAATAATCAGTCGTTCTTAACAACTGGATTCGTGTTGTTGTTCCATTACATTTTTGGCAGTGTTGAGTACTCTTTGTATTACTTTAGACACGTATAAATTCATTGGCATAGAAAATCATAATCTACGGTTATTGTTTAAGGCGAATTTTGCTTACACATAACGAACGCATGTATGTATGTAGCGTACATATGTACGCTTCGAGTGTTGGGCTTGCCATTTAGATATGTACATAGGAGCAAAAGTCAAATAAATTGTCTTCTGTTTCGTCCTCTGGGAAATCATAAAAAATGAAAATGAAATATGTAACATTTTGTGGTTTGTTTTATTTTTGACGTGTTGATTGCTGATTCTTTTCTCAAGCACAGTTTACTCGAGTTTAGTCAAAGACCTTATAATGACAAGTTAAATAACGCCCGTACATGTGAGTTGCCATATTTGCGCCTCTCTTTCTCGTAAAATTCGTATGGCGTTACTCATCTTGTTATTACAACTCTTTGGTTTAGCCTTGGCCAAGTTCTAAATAAATTTCGTTTAAATGTAAGTTTAAGGAGCGAAACTTATTTATATTATATACTATGTACATTGCATTAAGCTCTCTCTCTCCGTCTACTTAATTATGTAATTGTTGCAAAACGAACTAGAAACGCTGATTTATTGGCGAAAGTGACATTCAATTTGCACTAAATTAATGGATAATCAATCGTTTTGGGTCTAACTTGGGCTTAAAACTGTTTGCATTGCTGTTCGTTCGTTCGAGTTGAGTACAAAATTTGCTTACAAATTGTATTTTGTATTTTTTGTAGCGGTAAATGCTTCAAGTCTTGTGTTCTTCAACTTCCATCTACAACTACTTCTTAACTTTAACTGCTCAGTTGTGTGCGTTGTTCTTCCTCTTCTGCTATTTTAGTAGTACAAGTTTTGGCCAGTTTCTAAGTGTATAGTGAAATAAAATTATGGGGCAACTGAACAGAAAACAGAATAAAAACTTAAAACATAAAATGGGCTTTCCAAAATAAAGTCTTGTCCACTCGTAGGATCTCTACTCAATTTACATTTCGTATAGTAAACTAGAAGTATAACGCTAGAAAATGAGGACATTCGTTCTATGCAGAACACACGGGTGGGTTGAGATACGAGGTGGCCACTATTTGCTCCTCTGACTCTGACTCCGACTGCATCCCTACAGGTATGTACAATGGTGGCTAAGAACAATTCACTAAACTAAAAAAAAAACATAAATGAACAAAGCGGGGCATTTACACCTAGTCTCTATATATATATACGTGGATAAAGAATGCGTAGGTGGTAGCTTACTAAGTTCGTACGCTAACTAGTCTACTTGTCACTGTTTACTCGTTTGTCGCTTGTGTTCCGGTTTAATTACTTAGAGAATACTTGAATTCTTACTGCGCCCATCTATATGGGCACCAGGGCGTCCGTGGGCACCAACTGATCCAGCTGATCCTTCCTGGTCATCGGCGACATTTTGGGCGGCTTGCGCGGATGCTTGCGGCGTTGTTGCATCTGCAACTTGGCGATGCTAAGCACCTGCTGATAGCTGGAAACCGTTTCGCAACTAGCACTGCGCGAACTAATGCCGTCGTCTTCCTCGTCGTCCTCATCGTCGTCGTCGTCCTCCTCCTGCTCCCCGTCCTCTTCGTAGTCACTGCCGCTCAGCTCGCCGCTAATAACCAGGTGCTCGTTGACATTGTAATCATCGGCAAAGAGCTGGGCGTCGTATCGCAGCCGAAAAGCTGTGCTAAGCAGGCTGTCCACGCGCGTCTTTTCCGCCGGACGCATCTGCTTGATGTGCAGCACTTTGGTGTGCCGCCGCGTTTGGTTCGGACACTCAGGCAGCCACTCGTCGGAAATGCTAAGGTGAAGAGTGGACAGTTAGGCATCTTTCAACGGGAGGAAAGTGCTTAGAACTTACATTTCGCGTGGCGACCAACGCACGAAGCACTCGTAGCCTCCCTGGCTGTTGCGGCGCCTCATCAAGCACTGTCCCTGAAACTCAATAGCCTGGGCGCCGTTGGTAAGCGTGCTGATCTGGCGCAGGCGATGCTGCAGTCCCTCCATGATGCCCGTGTCAAAGAAGTCGAACATGCGGGCTGAAATCAAACGAGTATGGTTATTATAGCTTTGGTTTTTCCCCATCCATGCACATTATCATTAGATAGATATTTACCTGAAAAGGGTTGGCGACGGTACCGCAGCTTCTTGCCGTTCTTGCGCAGCTGCTTCGGCACGGGCGGATCGGAGGTGCGCTTGCTGGTGCTCTCCTTGGCATTGTCCGTGGCATTGAAGTGGTTGTTCACATGCTTTTGCAGCGCAAGCTGGGTAAGATAGTGTTAGCAGCGATCAGGAAATTAAGGACAAATACCATTCTTACCTGTGAGCCGAACCTCAGGCCGCAGCCTTCAACGATGCACTTGAACTGCTTGGAACCGCCGTGCGAGAGCACGTGACGCTCTAGCCAGCGGCGAGAGCAAGACTCCTTGTTGTACACCTTGCAACCGACCCACAGGCAGGCGAACGGTCCCGTCTGCGTGTTGACGTGATGCGTCTGCATGTGGTCCAGCAGCTTGGAGTTGCTCTCGTGCTTCTTGTTGCACTTGTCCCAGTAGCAGACGCCATCGTGCCGCTTGCCGCCCTTGCCACCAGCCCCCGCTCCGGCTGGAAAGCGGATGGTTTTCGGCTGCGAAAGGATGGGCGAGATTGCGCTCTTTGGCAGGCCTTTACTGGTCGCCTCGGCCAAGGCAATGTCCACCACTGTGCGTGTGCTGGGCGGGTTGGAGTTGGCGGAAATGCAGGCAGAAGAAGCGGAAGAGGCGGGTGAAGCGACAGCGGAATGGTCGTCTGGCGATGCGGGAGATGGTGCATTGCTGGCCAGTGAGTTGCTGTCGGAGACAGAGACTGCGGACGAGGCTCTGCTGCCACTGGCTGCAGTAGTCGGCGGTCCCACAGAGGCGGATTTTGATGAGCTGAAAGGGTTACAATTGCGGATTAATTTATGACTTTCGCTCCCCTTAAACTTCCTTTAAACTAAGGAAATTCCTATTTGAGGTTTCGCGGCCCATTGACCAAACTATACTCACATTGCATCTGCTATCGAGTTGCTGCTCTCGCTGTTGCTCAGGCTTCCTCCGATCCCAGACTCCGGCGTGGGCAGGTCCCTAAGCCGTTTGTGTGTCTGTTGCGTCTCCAGCGAGGCCACCGATTTATCGTCCTCCTCGTCATAGTTGCTACTACTACTGCTGCTTCCCCCGCTCGCCCTTGGAGGAGCTGAGTTTTTGATCATCTGATCTGGCAGGGGAAGAGACGGCGGTGGAGGCGAGTCGGTGGCCTGGGAGCAGTCATCGCCGCCGCTGGAAATGCACGACGAGGTGACCAGTTCGCTGAGCATGTCAGTCTGGCTGGCCGCCCTGCGGCTGCTGCCGCTCATGTTGCTTGCCGCCGGGGAGGGAGAGCCCAGCCCGGATGGCGATGCAGACGATGGGGATGGTGAGTGCGCCGGCGTAGAAGCCTCCAGCGAGAGATCCGCTGCCGAGCTAACCGAGTGCGAGTAGCTGGAGTTGCTGCTGCACGAATTTGAGTTTGAGTTGCTATTGCTGCAGTCAGGCAGAAGTTCGTGCTTCAACACCTCGGCGTTCGCATCCCCGTCCGCGTCCGACTCCAGATCCTGATCCCTCTTGGGCAGCTGCCCGGCAAAGCTGTGGGGCTTCGGTGAGATGGGGAAAATGCCCGAGGACGGGACGGAGCAGGACTGAGAGGCTAGCTCCGATGGTTCCGCCTTTATCTTACTAAAGGCCGAAAGGGTGCACGAGTTGGAGCTCGACAGCGCCGGCGAGGAGCGAAGGCAGTGGCTGCCATTGCTGCTGCTGCTCGGCGAGCTAAAGGGTAGCGGTGTGAGCGGCTGCGCGGCCTTGGCCACCAGACTGATGGCCCCGTTCGAGTTTTTGACCAGGTCGAAGAGATCGGGTGAGCTGTTGGCCAGCTTCATCGTGGCTCCTTGCTTCGCAATACTCAGAGTGGGCGTTAGCTTCGACGGCGCGATGCTCACCAGAGGCGGTGTGGGTGTGGGTCCGTTGGCTCCTGTGGCTGCGGGTGTTCCCGTGGATCCGGTGCTCTTGCGCAACTGACCCAGCTCCTTGGTGGCCGACGTCGGCACAAGTGGCGGAGGCGTGGTGGGCGTTGCAATGATGGGCGCTGCACCAACGCCACCCTGAAACTTGCCGGTTCCCTTGGTAGCCAGTCGCTTTTGATAAGGCTTGGCGGCTGGCAGGGCCCGCTTCGGCGCCGGCGCGGATGTGACGGCCGAGGATCCAGTGGGCAGCGACGATATGGTCACCAGCGGCGGCGGTTGCGTGGAACTGTGCATCGGCGGCTTCACAATCGTCCGCTGTCCCTGCGCCTGTGGCAGTGGCTGTTGCTGTTGCTGTATGGCAGTGTTGCTGATGTTGCTTAAATTATTCGAGGCATTTTGGTTGTTGTTACTGTTGCTGGCAGTAGAGTTGTTGGCAGTGTTCGTATTGTTGTTGTTCGCGGCAGCCAATGGCGGCGGCTGCGTGGCAGTGATGAGTTGTTGCTGTTGCTGTTGATGCTGCGCCTGCTGTTGGTGGGACATCAGCAGCTGGGCCAATTGTTGCTGCTGCATTTGCATCTGCTGTTGCTGCTGCTCCGTCGACGGCTCGAAGATGGAGCTCAGGGCAGGAATTGGTTGCAGAGCGGGCAGCGTCTGCTGCTGCTGCTGATGCATGGCCAAAGAAGCGGCCACCTTCTGCTGCTGCTGTTGTTGTTGCTGCTGTTGCTGCTGCTGCTGACTGTTGGCTGCAAAGGCCGCAGCCAGCATTGCCGGCAGGGTGGCAGCGTTCAGCAGCAATCCTGCTGGAGTGGCCATAAAAACTGGCTGGGCAGCAGCGGCGGCTGCTCCTCCCTGGACTAAGCGCTGCAACTGCTGCTGCTGCTGGCTCATCACCTGTTGCTGTTGCTGCTGCTGCTGCTGCTGGGCGGCAAGCGCGGCCATCTGCTGCTGAAACAGCTCCTGGAAGTTTTGTGCATTTCCCGGCGCCTTTGCTGCCGCCGCCACGGCAGCCTGCTGCTGCTGTTGCTGCAGTTGCAATTGCTGCTGCTGGTGCTGCTGCTTTATCAGGAATTCCTGCAGTTCGTTGGCGCTGAGCAGCCCGAAGTTGCCAGCCGTAGCGGCGGCGGCCGTGGCCGTGGTGGCCGTCGTCGTAGTGGCCGTTGTGACCTGTTGCAGCTTGAAGACGGTACCGTTGAGGAAATACTGGGCGGCGGCTGCCTGTGCCGCCTGCGCTGCCTGAGCGGCCGCATTGTTGTTGGCCGCAGCTGCCACCGCCGCCTTGGCAACATTGTTCAGTTGCATGATGTTGGCTGCGGCCGCCAGCTGGGGCGGCAACTGGACTAGGTTGGGCAGCTGTACCGGCAATTGGTAGAGCGTGGGATTGGCAGGCGCGGGAGTGGGTGTGGGTGTTGGCGCTGGAACGGGGGCGAGGGCGGTGGCTACCACGGGGGCGGGCGGTGAGATCGGTTTCTGCTTCAGGGCTGTGCCCGTTCCCGGCGGTCGGTATACCATTGCCGCCTTGCTTTGATGCTGTTGCTGCTGCTGTTTCATCTCCGGTGTTCTTGGAGCAATGGCCACGTGCTTCTTGGCCGGCGATTTCCCAGTACTCGAGCCATTTGAAGAGCTGGACGATGAAGATGAGGAGCTGCCGGAGGAGCCACTGCTAGGGGTCTTTCGCAGATTAGGCGCCACCTGGGCTATCTTCGCCGGCTGTTTGGTGCTGCGCTCGATCTTTTTCAGCGCCGGCACGGGCAGACTGGGACTGGGATTGGCAGTCGGCAGCGGTGGAGCAACAGGAGTGACAGAAGCTGCGGGGGCAACAGGAGTAGCAGTTGGAACGGCTGACGGAGTGGGAGTGGCTACCGCCTTGGCCGCCTGCTGCTGCGCCTTCTGCTCCTTCAACTGGGATAGGATGTTAAAGTACTTGTTCAGTGAGGCTGTAGTGGCGGGCGTGCTCATGGTCAGTGTGTTAGCAGGATTACTTTGCTGGCTGTTGGGTTGCGGCGACAGCTTGCCCCCACCCGGCGAGGGCTTCATCTGCGATTTGAAGAAGCCGGTGATCTTGGTCTGAGACTCCTCCAGAGCGGCTGCCTTCAGTCTTTTGCTAGCGTCCGAGCCGCCGGGCAGTTCGTTGCGCGCCTTCTTGGCCGCCGCCGCTCCGCTCCCCGTGTGGGATCCGTTGTCGCCACTAGCGTTGCCCAATCCCAAGCCCACTCCCGCACCGGCTCCTCCTCCTCCTGCCGTCCTCTTGTTCTTATTGGCCGTAGCGGCCGGCACGGCGGTGGATGTGCTGCCCAAGCTGGTATTCCACGGCCACTGGAGCGTGGGCAGTAGGCTGGCATTGCTGGGATTAGTGTGGCGCAGGGGTGTAGTCGTCTTGGAGGAGCTGCTTCCGGCGCCATTAAGGCCGTGGCCGGGCCCGAGATGACTGTGGCTGTGAATGGCTGGCGACGGGGCCTGGCTGGCGGCGCCGGATGGCGGGGAAGATGACGCTGCTGTGCCGCCCCCGGCGGAGCTGCTCCCGCTGGAGTTGTTGCCGAGGATTTGGGGTGGCATCTTGGTCAGCGGATCGGGCAGGTCGCTCAGTTGCGAGTGCGCGCTATACGGGGAGCCGGGATCGGACGCATCCTCACTGGAGCCCGTGCTGGAGTCCGCGCAGCTCAGCGAGGTGGCAACACCGCTGAAAGAAGGAGGAAAATAATCCATAAGTACGAATTTCTTATCACATTGACATTGCATTTGTTGACGGACAAATGAGCTCATTTCAGGGGGTTTGCACGCGGGCGAGGGCCTGGCCTCTGCGCTTATAGTGGCTCCTGGATCCCGACATGCCACCGATTTAGCCACACCTTCTTGGACACGGATCGAGGAAAGCTAGGAAACCGAAGCAAAGTGCATCGCTTATCGGGGCACTCGGGGTTTTTTATTTTAATTCATTAATTCGTCAATTACATGGCCTCCACACCTCGAATTTGTTTGTGTTTATATATGTATGCCTTTGGTCTTTTTTTACACGCTTTGCTTGTTTTTTTCTTCTGTTTTTCTCTTCGGTTGTTTATTTGCCTGGCGGCAGTGTTGGAAAGTCGCCAAGGCCTATCGATAACCCAGTGCTGAGCTAACAGCGCTGAGAAAACAGCGCGGGAAAAGCCAGAGTGGCCGAATTAAAAAAAAAAAAAAAAACCTTTTAAAATCTACCTAAAACAACATGTTAAGGCAAAACTCCTGCATTTATTCTTGTATTGTGACTTAAAATAAATACTTTTTTAAGAAACTAAGCCCTATAAATATGTCCTTAATACATACCAAGCTAGGTCCGAGAAATGTTAAATGAAAAAACGAAAAATTATGCTCCAAAAGAACGAAAAGCAATGGGCGAGTGCAAAAGAGAGGAGGACGCACAAAGGAGAGAGCACCTCGCATATGTAGCACACAAACACACACAAACGGGGGTCGATAAACGAAAGCATAAAGTAAACAAAAAATGCTTCTCTTCCATTCTATCTTCCTCGTTCGTTCTGATTGTCTGTCCGCGTGCAACATAAGAACAGCAACAACAACAACAACAGTGGGAAGAAGTACAAGAGTAGGAGAAGCAGAAAAAGGGAAAATACGGGAAAATTTCAGTTTCAGGTAGCAGGCCAAGTCGGGCTTGTGTGTTTGCGTGTACACACACACGTACACATTCGACAGGAGAGCGAGATGGGTAAGGAGTGGAGGAAACGAATGGGATGAACGGACTGCCCGTATGTATGTAGTACATACAAATTTATGTATATATGTACGTTTGACTACAAAAATATCCTCTGCTTAAATAAAAGGGAGTATTTTTGTATTCGACAACTCAGAAGCTTTTAATTCGATTTATAATCAGCTGTCAGGCGAATAATCCGTTAATGTATTTAAATAAACAAATGCAGTATGCTATCTTTCTCAAGTGCGTTCCTTTGTATATTACTTTAATTTTTGCTTCATTTCCCAAGCATTTTATAAAAAAAAGTATTTCCAAACTTTAAAACTAGGAAATCTTATCGTTCTATGGTATTAGTTCATTTCTATTGGCTCATCCATATGTACATATGTACATATCTATGTATTTAATGTATAATTAACATAAATTTATATTATTTGTATATAATTAGATAATTTTATTTTATGTGAGTTATGTATGTTGTTAATATGTATACATGGTTATATTTGTATGTATGAATATATTTTTGTAAACCTGCCGAGCTGGGATTGGCATTCCACCTGACATATGAAGCTTCCTAAGCGGATCGTTAAATACGGACATTATGTTTAGGCCCGGATTCCACACCCGAAAACCATGTTCTGTTCCTGGTTTCTCGGGTTTTCGGGCTACACCGCTCTACCTACTGAAATTTCAGACCTAAAATAAAAGAAATGAAACGAAAGAAAATAAAACGAGCATGTAAAATGGAAACACTTTATATTTTACGTTTGTCTACCTCGGAGATCCCACAGATTACGTTTTTATGTGATAAGCCTATTACGGCGGACAGACGACACATACATATATACATAGATGCGTCCATCTGCCTTTTTGGATTCCGCTTGTTAAAAAAACAGAGGTACCAACTCGAAGACGATCTTTTTTCTTAAAATACTTATGTATATATATGTACTTATGAATGCATTTGTATTAACTAATTATTTTTATTAAATTCAAATATATACATATGCTTAAAATGTAAAGGCTTTTACCACAGGGTATTATAACTTTATCTTAAATGCATGTTTCACACCATAAACTCTTACGGACCACAGGATTATAATAAGTAAATTAGGCGAAAACATTCTTATCGGTTGAAAGCATCCAAAGATTGGTTCAAAATTAAAAAAAAATAATCAACTTTCATTTAAACGGTTTGTCGTTGTTGTAATATAAAAATCACCATTTCAAAAAAATCCTGCATTTCAAGGGCTTTAAATTTTTATCAAAGTCGCTCGCAACAATCATCTTCCACCTACGAGCAAAACACACTGAAAAAGCTTCTGCGATATAAGAAAAATTTCGATGCAGCTGCCAACTTGTTGTCAAAGACCATATGAAATTTAAGATATTCAGACTACTAGGATTCTATAATAAAAGCGTAGACGGAAATTTCATTTTTACCTTGGCTTTTTACAAAGATATTCACTTGATTCGATTATTCTAATAGAGTACTTGGAAACAATCATGTCGGAATCACAGTTTTTATATTAAAATAATATATAAATCCCTGTTCCGTGTGTGTCCAAGGAGTCCTCGTCATTTAAACTGGGGAAACAACCATACATCTAAGTTTAAGGGGTGGCTGATTCGGACTCCGTGGTCAGTTTGACTTTAATCGGTCCGAATGAAGTGTTAAACAGACCTTAGAATCGGATTCAAGCCTAATAATATTACAATTTGTTCATCCGTCTTCTTACTTTTGTTTTTGATCCTGGTTAAAGATAGAATTTACGTATAGAACCGCAAAACCATAAAGTTGTCGGGGTTGTATAAATTTTAATTGATTTTATTGGTTGGGCTTGAAATTTGTTTCAAAAAATGGCGAAAAATGACACTAAGGACATCGGATGAATATTAATTATAATATTGATAATATGAGGGTATCTTGTTGGGACCCCAAATATAGATTTGAATATTCTTTTGTATGTTTTAAGGGACGGAATAGAATCTTCTAATATATTATTTATCATGATTTATATTTTGTACTATTGAATTTTTGAGTTTTTTGTTTACATATTATTTTATCAGTTAAACTCTGCCGACGGTGTTTTTTACTCACGTCCACAGTTCTTTTGTTTAGTTTCGTTTTTATGTAATTAAACATGATTTTAAAACAGAAACGTATCATAATTTTATATGTACATTTAAATTTACTTAGATATCCGGTTTTAGTTTATTTTTATGATGTGACTTGGAAGTTCCGTACAATTAAAAGCAGGCCAACGCGTCAACTGTGAGCTTGAACAAACTTTGTAGAGCTTCCTTGTAAATTTTAAAGCGTTTCCTTGGGCATTTGGTTTATGTTTCCTTTCAATTTCAGCAGTTCATTATGCATTCAACGCAAAGTTGTTTCCTAAATTATGCACTCTATTTAATTTTCCAGCCATAAGCAAAGCTTTATGGCCCCTATTCACACACTAGCACACTGGGGTCATATTAAATTCATAGAACGCCGCCCAGCAGCAAAAATGGCAACAATTTAAATTTTATTAGAAAATCCCATTAGATACACGCGCACACACTTGCACTGGCACATACTGAAGGCAACTTCCACTTCCACTTCCGCCAGGACTTGCCTTTTGTCGTGTGTGTGAGTGTGGGTGCGTTATCCGTCGCCACCCAACCACCCACACACAGGCACACAAACACTGTTACGCTTGATTTGCAAGGCATGAATGAAAAGGGAAGGGGCAAAAAAATCATTGCATATTTGCTTGGGCAAACAACAACAAATGTATGCACATCCATACATATACATATGTACACGTATACATATATACACAAAGAAACATACAAGCCGCGAACAGTGACAGCCAGCAGTTATTTAACACGTGATGTAAACGGAATGTAAAGCATGCTGTAATAGTTGGAGCGAAACTAAAAATGCAGGGCAGAGCGGCGGCAGAGGCGCCCGGCCGAGAAACATGCGCAGCAGCAGAGCCGCAGAGCAGAGGGAGCCACTGCACGCGACTTCTGCTCGATTACTTTTATTTTGCTGTCTCAAAGTATACGTATTCTTGGCCCAGCGGCTTCAGGCTTTCGTTGGGTTGGTATACTAACATTTAACGTTATCCGTGTATCCAAAGCGCGTCGTTCCCTTTTTCGTTCCTTCCTCTCCGATTTTCCACATATAAACACCGACCGACCTTCAACTTTAATCTCGGTCTTGAAGCATTTTGTGTTCGGACTCTGCCGACTTCTATGCTGCTGCTGGTTTAATTATCCGCACAGACACTGGCGCACTATCACACACACAAACTCGGACACACACCGACGGTTACGGGCACGCGAAGCATAAATATCCATATATCCAAAAAGAGGCGGCAGCAGAAGAAATTCCCACCAACACACCGAAGCGAGGCGACCAGAACAGAGCGATCCGTATCGTATGCTTTCTGACTCGGATTTCGATACCGCTGTCCGCTTTCAGGCGCGTCCGTCGCGTTTCAAAGTTGGAGAGAATATGGTTCGACTGATTTATAGAATCCGAAAAAAACCTGGCTTCTTCCAAAGGGAAACAACGGGAAAATCAACCGAAGAATTTTCAAGAGAGCAAACAGGATTTGTCCTCTCTTTTGCTCTCTCTCTCGCAACACTCTCAGAAATTCCCTGTATATAAAAAGGGCTCGCTGCACAATGGGCTCATCCGCCTTTTCAGCGGACAAATATCTTGAAATAATTTCAATGAATACTTGCTTGCATTAACTAAACCCTTGCCAAGCTTAAATTAACTTGTTTTGGGCCAGTACAATTCATTATCTAAAATGTGCATATTTAATCATTGTAATTATTAATTAATTAATTAATTTAGCAGAGGCAGTACAAATATATTGCCGACACGCGATTTAGGACCTTTCCCTTTAAAAGTGCCTTTAACAGAGTATTTTGAAAAATAATTCTGAATACCAATTTTTTAAATACATACTTTTTCAGTTTTTAAACCACTTCACCCACTGTTTGCATTCTAACGGCAACTGCAGCCGAAGTTGTTGCCACAAGACCCGAGCAATATCGGGAAAATGCACTCTCCCTCATTCGTGCTCTTTCGCCTTTGGCTCTTTCTCACTATATCTCTCTCTCTGTGGAGCAACCCTCGAAAGTCGCTCTCACTCTCGCTGGTTCCCTACGTTTCTGCCCATTATTATTATTATTTTTATTTATATTTCACTTTTGTTGTTGGCACGTTAAATATTTCCTGTTTGTCGTCGTCTCTCTGCTTTGAACCCGCAAAATGTGAGCAAAGTGCTGGATGGGGGGTGGGCAGAGCAGAGGCGGGGCAGAGGTCGGTGGCAGCAGTTCATGTTATGGTCACGTACTCCTCCCCACATAGCATCCCACTCCCCCTCAGTTTGTGTGTCTGCTGCCTCGTGCTCGTCGTCTTCTTGACACTTCGCCTCGATTTACTTTCTTTCCTTTTCGCTGGCTGCTTTGCCAACCTTAAATGTTTATCTAATTATTTAGACGTTTCTCCCCACTCCGCTGGCGTGAAATAAATATTTAATTTGCAGCATAAATCTCTGGCAAATGTCCCTGCTAAATTTGTCACTGACTTGTAATAGCCAGGGCTGACCTTCGGGCTTAGGTGGTTTTCTATACTTGTAGCGAGGTTTTGGTACAACATTCAGCACATTTTTAATCGCGAGCTGGGTACTGCTGTAAATTATCTACAAATGTACATAACTTTTAAAAGTAGAAATCCAATTACGTTGGCTGCTACCTGGTACCCATGGGATCTATGGAGAATACATATATATGGGAAATACTCCTTTTCAGACTCCAGGTACCAGGTATCTCATAATCTGCAAACTCGACTTGTTTTTTAATGTTTCCTTAGTTAGATGAAAATATTTTCATTCTTCCATTAAGGTTCAAAAAAGTGTGGACTTTTAAAACTTTCCAAGATATTTTATGCAGCTAGGCTTAATTAATACAAGTAAGTCAATGGTGCAAGGGTAGTTTTACGAGCTGGAGATACAAAGTTCGATTTCGGACTTTCCAGTGCCAGTATAATAAACTTGAATATTCTTAGTTTTGAAATTTATTGGAAGAATAAAGTTAAAAAGAGCCGTGTTTTTAAGTCCTATTACGATTAGGATTTGTCTCCATTGATGTATTTTAAACTTTCAATTATACTTTTTAAGAGTGTCGAAACAATCTTCCGATAAAAAGGCGACTTGTTCGTTATGCAATAGAGTTCAAGGCAACCCCTAGTAAGAGAACATGTTCGGATTTATCCATATATTTTATAAAGACACAATTTTCGTCCGAAATAAAGAATTATACTTGAATCCAAATGGTTGGGGGGCATGCCAAATTGGTGAAGCGATTCCGGAAGCATCCATGTATTCAAGGGAAAATAGAAAGCAGATCTGAAACGCTTTAGTAAATTGCCCCTGCTTCCGGGAGAGCGTGGCGTCAGTCGTAAATTATAGGCCCAATCCTTCGTCGCTGGCTGACAGGCTCGTATGTTTTCGATCTCCTCCCACACGAAAACAACAGTTCCCGTTTCCACTCCAACTTCCACTTTGATCAGGTAGCGATTCACGCAATTTTGGTAATCTGCATAAATTTTACACATTTTTAGCAAGGCTAAACTAGGGAACCGAAGAAAAGGAGCCCGTAGCCCCTTCCTTTCCACATGTCACCATCTTTGTTTATGCGTCAATTTTGATTTATGTGTGGCATAATTCCAGGCGTTATAAACTGTTTTTGACAGCTGATGGGTTCGCAGCAGGGCCCGGGTGGTTTTAGACATAAGCATGAGTTATGGGTAGTACGTGGGACTAGCTCTTTGAATTCGATTTATTTTACCAAATGGCCTCTGTGGGTTTGCATTTCTGATTAATTAATTTGAATTGTATTTAATTAGCAATAGCAACAAATTAAAATAATATTAAACCTTTTTTAATTGACAATTCCGTAAATTCTGTTAGAATTGCATATGCGTGGTAATACAAGTAAAGTGGATAGATATAGAATAAATAGCCCAATTATGTTGTGATATTGCATGACAACGAACTATGACTAGGAAATATCTACTTAACTATTTTTAAAGTTGCTATGATAAGCTAGAGCAGTCAATGATGCCGGTAAAGGTCGGGCAGAGACCCGTGAGTCAGGGCTTTGGCCACCACTGCCTTGGACGCTGAAATTTGGTTTGTCAGGAGGGACACTCCTACCCCTCTTTTATTAAATTGTGGCCTACCCTTATCAGGAATTGACTTTCGAGATGACAAACAAACACTAAAACATTAGAAACCATAGGATTGGGACAACGAGTCTTGTGATAAAATACTAATTAATAGTAAAAGTCAAATAACTTTTCATACAAGAATATATAAGTTATTTACTTCTGGTATCTATTGGAGAGATAATGCTTTCGGTAAAAACAACTTTAAATACTCTTGAATCCTATTTCTCACTTTGCACTACGAGGTTCTCGAAAGGATACCTGGACCTGGGACCTTGTTGATCACCACAAGAACTCACAACCTTAGACTCTGACTACATAGAGCTGAGTAAACAGAATATAGGTCTTCCGGGCGAGTGCATGCACACGGTGTGCCTAGTAGTGTGTACCCAAATAAATACAGATGTTTGTATGAATATCCTGCCTGACTGGACCCCCCTCACGGCACCCCAATTATAACGCGCTAAACAATAAAGGAAATAATAATAAAACGACAGTGCACACATGTGTGCATGTGTTTGTCCTGAGCAACCCTCGCTAATGAAGCTGCAGCTCAGCTCTGTTTGCACACGCAATTTGGCTGTGCTTGCCTTTCCTTCTTTGCCGAAGACCCGGGGACCAGGCTGGACCTGGATCCGGTCCTGGCCCGAACCTATAGCGAGGCACGGGGATTAACACCAAGCAGCAGTGTTCACTCAGACCAGCACAAAGGCAAGACCAAAGGCTCTGACATCCGAAAGGTTTGGTACCCTTTTGGGTTATTCCACCAGTGGTTTGTATCGAATTAAAGGTCCAGGACCCTAGGCAATCATTTAAAAAAGAGGTGGCCAGGCAATATGCATTGAAATGGTAGAATGATATGTGTTTGGGTTAGAAACGAAATGCTTACGAACGATGTTTTTATACCCTTGCGGGGTATTACAATTTTAGTCAGAAGTTTGCAACGCAGTGAAGGAGACATTTCCGACCCTATAAAGTATATATATTCTTGATCACCATCAAGAGCAGAGTCGATCTAGCCATTTCCGTCTGTCTGTCTGTCCGTCTGTCCGTCTGTCCGACTGTCCGTCTGTCCGACTGTCCGTCTGTCCGTCTGTCCGGCCGTTTCTACGCAAACTAGTCTGAGGAGTTTTGAAGCTATCTGAATGAAACTTTGCAGATAGTCTTCTATATGCTCTCACTACTATATAACGAACGAGCCGGATCGGACGACTATATCATATAGCTGCCATAGGAACGATCGGTAAATTTTAATGAACAAAATTATAACTTAGCCAATTATTAAGATATTTGCATAAAATTTTAGATCTGACCATTTGGTATTATTTTAAAATTTCGGTTTTAATTTTATCAAAATCGGACAACTATATCATATAGCTGCCATAGGACCGATCGGAAAATTTTTATAAATTTTTTATAAATATTTTTATAAAATTTCAGACGTAGCAATTTTGTATTATTCTAGAATTTCGGTTTTAATTTTATCAAAATCGGACAACTATATCATATAGCTGGCATAGGAATATATATCTGTTTGGCTTTTTTGCTAGCAACATTTTTCGCCAACAACACTCTGGCAACATTTATTTTATGACAGTACCCGAGAAAGCAAAAAAGTCAGAACATTTTTCTTCTTTTTCATCTACTTACTGCAAGGGTATTTAAACTTCGGCATGCCGAAGTTAGCTTTCTTTCTTGTTATATAGATATTTTACTTGAACAAAAAAATATATAGAATTAGGTTATGTATATATCACTTATACTACTTATATATATTATATTATTTATTCATTGTGTTTATTAAGTTGAATATTGTCATAGTGCTACAACGGTTACCTTATTTATTGCACTTGTCAAAATGGAAATATGTAAAAAGAATAAATAGTCCTTAAAATAACAATTTGTTTTGGTATTACCTAAATTTAATTAATTTGTCTTGTACATTATTTTACTACATTTATTAGGTGCTTATTTCTTTATTTATGGATTTTATTATTATCAGTCAAATTTGCCTCTTTGGTTAAATTCTTACAGAAACCATTTTCGCATTTGAAGCCCATGAACCAACCCTCAGAAGCTTAATATCACTTAAAACAAGTAGGAATCGGGTGTGACCGACTGTGAGATACCCGGTATGCAAAGCATTGTGGTTGAAATTTTAAGGATCACGGACATAGTTAATTTAATTTTTCAAGTATGCTTATCTTAAGGAAAAACTAAAATTAAACTTGACGGAAGAAAGGAAAAAAAAGTTGACAGGAAAAGATAAACAAATAATAATGTTTCTAGGAAGGGCTAACTTCTCCCACAGACCTTGGACTCTTCTACGCTTTTAAACATATATTTTAGTAGAAATTTAAAAAGGCTCTTAGCTCATTGTTGTCCAATCTCTATGACCGAGGGCCCCCCTCCGATCGGCCTGCGGCTTATCAATGGCCATTTCCAACTCGCGGCTGCATGCGATACAGCAAATGTCGCTTTGGCTGGCCAAACACTTGGCGCAGCTTTCCGGGCCTGTTGCAACTGTCCCGGCGTTGTTGTCAATCGGAGCGGCATTATGTCAATTTCGAATGTATTCCATTAACTACTCGGGAATCCTCCAGAGCTAGCTGAGAGCCGCGGGCCGTCGTGTGTGTGAGGGAGAAAGTGGAATGGCGGGATGAAGATGAATGGGGAGTGGGGGAGCGGAGCGCTCGTATTGTTTGGCGGGAACAAATAGAAAAACAACAACACCAAATCACAGCTGCCAGCACTGACTGCGAAGCCAGCGTCGACGTCGGCGTCAACATAAAAACACACCGCCTTCTGGCACCTCTGTTTCCCTCGCTCTCGCAGCCTCGTGCTTGCTCTCTCGCCCGTCGATGTAACATTTGTTTTGACATTGTTGGTTCTCCTTTCCCATCTGCCGTCTCGCTCGCTCAGCCAACCTTCTTCGTGTGTGTGTGCGTAGTGTTTGCCTGTGTTTCTTTGCTCTTGCACTAGCTGCGCTTTTTACTAGCATCTTTCAATGGAAAACTTTGAAATGAGTTTGGAAAAGTGTCGGCGAACGAATTGTCTCTTTTTGTGTAGTGCAGGAGTTCTGCGACAATATAGAATTTAAGATAAGGATCATACAGGACTTAAGGAGGGATAATACAGCTGAGACAGTCCGATACAACCAAATTTATAGTATTTACTGGAGTTTGGATCGGAAAAAACTTAATCCTTATTGTCACAAGTTCTAAAAAGAAAAGAAACTATTTTATTTTATCTATTACTTTAATAGCTCTTCTTATTTTAATTCCTTTAAGTCAATTGGTCATCATCAAGCTACCGACGACACCTATTGACAATTACCAATCTTCCAGAATTAAATAATTTGCACTCAATTTATAAATAGTAACGTAAAAAATTAATAAAATTAAATACTAAACATTTTTTGACTGAAATAAATAATAATTTAGGTTCCCGTAAGCGAAAGCTTTTCTTCGGGATCAGCTTCGTACATACAATGTATGATCTTGATCAGCATCAACAGCAGAGTCTATTAGCCATGTCCGGCTTTTCGTCTTTTTGTCCTTTCATCTGACCGTTGCTATAAGAACTCAGTTTTCGGCCTGTAATGATTCATTCAGTCATTCAATAAACACACAATTTTTCTGCAAAGTTCTGTTCCGTTTAGTAGGCAGATTGGACGACTATATTATAAAGCTACTAGGATCTGAAAAATTTTGATCAGATCCTAGAAAAATCTGCTGAAGTTATCCGTCTTTATTTGCAAATGCTTAAACAGTTGGGTAAAATTTTTAGGCAAGTTTTCAATCAAATCAAATATATTGAATCACAATCTGAAATACAAAAAGAAATATTGAAATTCCTTTATTGTTTTAAAAAATTATTAAAGCAGATTAATTAACGCTGTCTTAAGAAAGTTTTACGTGAACAGGAATTTGGAAATTGGAAAGTTTATGAGTCAAAAATACAAAGTAATGGAAGTCATCATTCTATAAAATCCCCAAGTGCGTCCATTATTACAAAACCCATGAATTGCAAATTTTCACTCGAAGGTTTCTGTACAAATACCTATTTTTCTCAACCCCCTTTCCCAATCGAGCTTTGGGTTGTGTCGGTTTTACAAGGTGAGTTGGATATGGGCCGGTGGTGGTTTGTGGCCACCTGTGTCAGCATCGCCTTTCCGGGCGCTGTGTACCTTTAATTGTCCTGCTCTTTAGCAATGCGGTCCTCCTGCCTTCGTTCCTGACTCTCCTCAATTCGAGTTCCGCAAGTTTTCAGTGGCTCTTTTGTGAGGAGAAGGTTTCTTGCGGGCAAGTACGCCTTGGGGCGCAATAAAATGTTTAATAAATTGCAAAAGTGCGCCGAAAGCGCCAAAAGGAAGCGAACGCAAGGATGAGCGAGTGTTGGGTAGAGCCAGGCAGACGCTGGCCAGTCGAAAACAAGTCAACGACACACAGCAGACGACACAAACATATTCTAATGAAGCTCAAGTGGAGAGCTCCAGTGACGGCTCACATAGGCTTCGGCAAACAGCCGACGGGTCGGACAGAAGGGGCGTGCGGTCATGTTGGGGGCGAGGCACAGGCCGTGTTTGGCTTGCGGGGCACGTAAAATGTATTGAATAATTACATTGGCCGCCTAACGGCATACGAAATGAGCTCGAACGCGAACTCGAACCGAAGTCAAAGTCGAGGCCGGACGTTGGCCACGCCCACAGCGCCCACATCCCCACCTGCACAGCGACCGAGCCGCTCCTGCCGCCTAATGAGCGTCGCAGGCATTCGAAATTCGAAAGTTCGAATCGCCGCAGGAAATAAACTTTTTTTTGGGCGACCATAGCGCTGCGAGGGAAGGAAAGATAGAGATTGATGATGAATCCACAGAATGCATTTTGCCCGAAAATTGAATTTCGTTGGAACCGAGAACCTGAGAGCCGGGCAGCGGAGGGGGCAGGCCGATGGCCTTTAAGTAGTGCTAAAGTATCAATCAAAATGCGTGCGCTCGGCACAGTCATGAAATTACATTGAAATTTTCGAGTGCTCAGTCAAGGTGAAGGAGCCGCGGCGTGAAACCGAATGCCGGAGTCTGAAACTGAGTCAGAATCGCTCAAGAGGCATCCCAAGCCGGAGACGGGGAAGCGGTTACCAAATCAAAAAAAAGAAAAACAAAGCGAGAAAACAAAAGATGATTTATCATTACAAGAGGGAGGCAAAGCGAAAGATCTGGGGGTCTTACAAATTGGATTGCCGAGGGGGAACGGACCAAATTAGCTACGCGAGCAAAGGTAGAAAAACATGCAGGAATGTTATAGTCGGAAAATAAAATAAGCAGAATATATGAATTAGTTTCTCAATGTTCAGTTAATGTAACTGTTACTCAACTGTCAGTCTAAGGGTCTCACTGATAAAGTGCCTGACAGCTATCTGTTCTGAGAATATTGTTACCAGATGATCTTATCATGAAGCAAGTTGATTTTCTACTGTCCTTATCATCAGCTGTTCTTTTTCCGAGTCGAGAGGATTTGCCAGGAAGTCACTGGGTCCCTGTCAATGCTAGATATCACATTTACACGGTAGCAAGCTAAGTTGTATTAACCGAAACTTTACCTAACCGCGAAATTCAAACCGGAAATGTAGAAACTGCACCAAAATTAAGGATAAGTCGATTCTGTTTTCTTTATTGAAATCACCTGACAGTTATATCCTTTTTTTATCTGTGTGTCAAGCTCAGTTTAGCACTATATCTTAAATTGAACATTGCGACTTAATTGACACAGGACCTAAAAAAAGACATGACTTTGAACTTAATTTTAAAATTAAAGCAATGGAACTGTTTGTTAGGTTTTTTAACTACCGAGCCAGTGGATTTTTAGCAAAAAAAAGTGAATTTATTATCACTCGCAGCAGAATGCAGGTTTATTTAACAGCTTAAGCAAGCATTTACTTGCTGTTAATATACATTTTTTACACATTTATTTACATTTCTAAGGACCTAAAGCATATTTTATAAAAAGAAAAGAAGAAATTTCCAATTAATGGTAATACACAATGCCAACATAATTATAATAATTTAATTATTTATTTGTTTTATTATTTAGTTCAATGCCATTTGTGCAAAATCCAGATGAATTCTTTTGTAATCGCATAACCAGAGATTGACAAATAGCTGTGAGGTTTTAAAGATACCGTGCATATTTAACTTATTCTATTGCCAGTGCTCTGCCTTTATCCTGCGAATGGCTAAACGTCGGTTTTACTACATATGTGTTTTGGTTGTATTTGTTACATTGTTTCTTGTTGAAAAATTTGTCAAGAGCAACACTGTACTTTAGAGCTTTTTTTTTTAATCTTAATTCAAATAGAAAATCAACA
The DNA here is from genome assembly GCA_008042675.1 of Drosophila seguyi. NCBI lineage: Eukaryota > Metazoa > Arthropoda > Insecta > Diptera > Drosophilidae > Drosophila > Drosophila seguyi. Next base: position 135,407 of record VNJU01003235.1, read on the forward strand.
TCAAACTTCACCAATTCAAACAAAGTCGATATAGCCATTTCCGTCTGTCTTCTTCTTATTGCTAGTAAATTCTGGCCGGCATTCATGAGACGCCTATATCTTATACCTGTGATAGGAACTGTTGGGACTTTTTGCATTACCGAAAATCTGCAATTTGTAAACACTTTTGCCAATTTTGAGAGTTTTTATAGCAACGTGGAAGAAGCCACCCACCAGTATTTTTAATCCACTTTCAATTTGCGAGCTCCACAGATGCAGGAGGCTGTACCTTTTGGTCCTTGGGCATCCATAGGCGAGACAAAAATTACTGGGATTATTTATAGTTTTAGACCCCGTTCCCTTAGGTTCATTAAATACCTACTCAGAATAGACAATCTTTGGGGCTTGGATTAAACTCTCAAGTGCGGTAGCGTTAAGAGTATGAAGTATTTCTATTAGAGACCTGCTTCGTTCGCAGACAAATTCATTGACATCAACTGACCGTTAATCATTCAGAGAACTTAAAAGATTCCTTGGGTCTTCCGATCTTCGATTCTACGAATTTATAAATGGAACCAGTCCAAGATCAGAGCTGGCGATAGGTCACAGCTGATAAATTCATTAAATGCCCGGGGGACCCTGGGAACACGAGGAGGGACTGAGGAACTGGGCGGGGTAGGCAATGGCAACTGAAACTTAATACAATTTTGGGGATGATGACGCTGACGACGACGATGTGGGCTCGATAGTGGCCGTTGTTGCTGTTGCTGTTGGTGCTGCCTTTATTGATGTTGCGTGGTGTCATTGTTGATGTTGCCGATTCTTTGTTGGTGGTGCCATGCGGGGTTTCTCCCCAGGCCAATGCAGACGTACAAATGATTTTGATTTCAATTTTTCGTTTTTGTTTGCCACCAACTACAACTGTCATCCCCATGCCCCCTGCGCGGGAGATACAATCGGGCAATTTGGACTGAGTGTGCGAGGGAAGAGTTTTATGGATGCAATGTTTCCATTAACGCCACCGAATCTGGCCAGTGATGTGGGGAGGCACCGCAACGAAGGTTAATAAATTCAAAGCACTTGGAACTCCATTTTCCTATATTTAATTTCCGAGCGGAGCCCAGGAACCTTGGTCAGGCCCACAGGACAAAAGGAGTAGAGAAAGGCCATGGAAAAACCGTCACCCGGCAGTCGAAGTCGCAGGAATTTACATATGAATGCCTGAAAGGGATTCAAACTGGTCCGGGGGGATCGGATGTGGCACGAAGAAGCACTCACACATGGAGTGTGGCCGGAGGAACCACTCACTAGCATGGGAATGATGCCATACTCACAGGGCCTCGTGCATTTGTCGGCGTCGCATTTGCAATTGCCAGCGAAGTATTAATGGCAGCATTTGAATAACAATGCAGGCACTGTCTGCCCGATTGTGCAGTTCAAACTTAAAGGATAACTAAAACGAACGAAAACCCTTTAGTTTTGAAATTAGAGAATTTTCAGGATCAATGGCATTCTTGGGCAAGGGCTCTAATGAATCCGTTTCATCAATGTCCTGTTCAAGTCACTTTGTACATTTTAATACCTTAAAGGGATTTCGTAGATTCGTGTGACTGTCATCCAGATCTGTGGAAGTGAACTTGAGTGAACTCCGGTCCCATCGATTTCAAGGGGAAATCAAAGGAAGGAGCGATTTCTCAGCATCCTTGGCATTGCATCGAAGTGGGAATCGCGTCTGTTATTAATGTCCACTCTTGGCTGCCTCTGCATACTGAGATGCTGGGTCTTCCAAGAACCCTCGGTCATTGTCAGCCCACGTAGCATAATGAGCTCAGAATTCCGGTTAACTCGGCCATCTGAGGAAGAGTTCATTAAAGACCAATGGAATCGCTGGGCAGCCGTCTTTAAAATATGCAAACGTCATTCGGCTGCCGTTAATTATGGACGCGATCTTGACCCGATGGCTGTATCTTGTCAGGATTGTAATGTGGAAAGGTTATTATTTTAACTAGGACCCTGTGATGTTAATTATTTGATTAAGATTCATGGAGAAAGTATTAACTTAGTTATACCAGGAGTATCTACAGTACATCTACCGAGCCAACGCTCTCACTCGACAATCGTATTAAAGCCGAATTTCCCGCTCTCTAATTTCTCTCAAAAAAAAGTATGAATATCTGATGAAAAAAAGGTAAAAATTCATCAATCTTTCATCAATAAAAAGACTGTAAGTAGGATCTTGCCAGAGGCAGCGCCTTTTGTTTAGGATTCTGGATATCGTCACAGGAGGTTTTAAGCAACTGTCAGGATCATTGACAGCGATATTGTAAGGATCTAATTGCAGTCCTGAACAAGGGCCAAAAAAAGAAAAAGCACCTAAGAGTATTGGGTAATTTCAAAGGATGTACTGAGTAATCTTAAAGTATGTCTCTTATGCTTCGAACCGACAAGTATTGGGATCTATACTTAGATATATGCAGACCAAGGAATATTTAATTCTGATTGGATATTGATTCACCACCAACAGGATTCCAGGTTACCCCACTTCACATACTGAAACTATCTGTGTAAACGTAAGAGTGCGATAAAATGATTAACCACTGATGGATGTTCCGAAAGTGACACAATCGAACCCTAGACCATCCATGGCCTGCTCTCTGAGGTCGGCAAATGCCCAGACCCGGGGAGTTCAGAGTCGGGCGAAGTCGGTACGTGACTGGGAACATTATTGTTTGCTTATCTACACCTAATTGCTTCTGGCTACACTTAATAATATGCTACAGACATAGGCACAGCGTCATCGGCTTCGTCATCGTCATCGCCGTCATGGCCAAGGCATCTCCACCCCCCTCGGACAGGAGGGGAGAGGAGTTCTTGGTCTTGGTCCCGCTGTTTGCTCAGCTTCCCACTTAGCGTTGGTCGTCTCTCCGACGCTGCTCCGGCAGCGTTTTCATTCAGCCCGTGTTTTGCTGCACCATAAAAAGGGATTCTCGAGATTCTTTCCCCTCGCTCTTCCCCCTGCTCCACTCCCCCAGCCATTGTGTTCTAGCAAAGGCAGAGATTCGGGCCCGGGTCCGTGGCTATTTGTTTGCTAGTCGTCCGTCCATGCGTCCTCTGTTTTCTTGCCTCGCTCTTTGCGCTTTTTCAATTTGGGGGAATGAAAAATTTCATTGGAATTGGTTTTTATTGTGGGGGCCCTTCTGATGGATTTCTTTTTTCGGTAGGTACAAATTGTGTGACGCTAATGGAGCATGCAGGGGCCCTTGATTGTCGGGCGAAATACGTAGGGAAGTGTCTCTTGAGCTGAGAGTTTAAAGGTAATTAAGACGCATTTGTCTTATTAACTACCAGCGAAAGGATAGCTGAGATCCTGCTGGTGAGAGAATAGAAAGCAATCATAATTTCGGAATAAGGCCACAAGGGTTTCCTCCTCTCCATTGTAATCGGAGAAACAGCAACATTTTTCCCTGTCTGTGGCACTCTTCTGTTTCCAATTTCTCCCCGACATTTCCATCCATTTCCATGCCATCTATCTTGAGTGCTAATTGTTACGAATTTTCCACCACCCCCAGCGGAGGGAGATGCTTTCAATGGCTGCAAACAGTTTGTTGGGGGGAAGCTGAATAGGAGAGTGGGGGAAATTTCCCTCTATCCACCCCTCACTGATGCATCCGTCGCAATGTGACAATTGCTAATTTAGATGGGGCTGCAAGGGGGCGTGGCCCAGGAAGTTCGTGACTCGACCGAGTTGCAGCCGCCTCTGGGAAAATCAATTGCGGAGCGGAGCGGAGCAGGGCGGCTGGTCTATGAACAATAATCAGGCTAATAAACATTTCATTCACAGGCCTCATTGAGCCGGGCCAATCATAACAACAGCAGGAACGCTGTCTGCTGCACATGCCGCATGCTGAATAGGATCCGTGGAACAAAGGGCCCCGAGGCAGCATATGGGGGCAGGCAAGACGGTTGCTTTCGTTTTCATCGCTCGATGGCTGCTGTCATAATCGCAATGCTCCCTCCCAACTCAAACCGGAAGTGATTGTTTTTCCTATTTTCGGGTTCTTCTATGGCCCCATTTAGATATGACTTTTAGGGACGTGCTTATTCTAATAATATTCCTTACAAATTTTATGGTTTATACTTATCGAGATTCTTTGCCCCGGCGCAACCGCATTCGTTTCGACCAGTTCACCTACCTGCAAGAGAGAAAAGGCAATAAGTATCAAGAAAAAAGATTTTGTAATAATTATAACGAGAGAACTCGCTCGAAAATCACTTTTCCAGACATCTGCACGTAACAATCAAAACAAGAACAATAGAACAGCACTCTGTACCCCGAAAACTGGTTAATCCCACGCAAGCTCTAACCATAAACCCAGCCAAACGGAGCCGGGCTCAGCCCAGGCCACAGCAATGAAAACTGCAGCCAAAAATAAGTCTAGATAACAACTGCAGATATCGGCGCGGCAGGAGCCCCAGATATAGCGACAGTAACGTAGCCGGCGTCACCGGTAGTAACATTAACCGCAGGAGAAGTACGCACACCCCAAATATGGGTCCCAAACGTAGGTAAAACAATTCCGATTAACGCGATAGGAACCGAGAGCCAGAAGAGGTGCACTGGGAGAAGTGTTTTGGGTAATAAAATCGAGAAAATTGAGGTTCAAGCGTTGTTTTCTAGGAAGTCGGTGGTAAAAACCTATACTACCTATACTACCTATACTACCTATACTACCTATACTACCTATACTACCTATACTACCTATACTACCTATACTACCTATACTATCTATACTACCTATACTACCTATACTACCTATACTACCTATACTACCTATACTACCTATACTACCTATACTACCTATACTACCTATACTACCTATACTTTTATCTTTATTTACATTTTGAATATATTTCGACGTAAAACCAACAACTTTGAAACTAACAACTTCGGCGTATTGCCTTTTTTATTAAATGAAAAAGGTCTAGGGAAATATTTAAATATAAATGTCTCTACCGACCACTCTCTAACTTACTGTTCAATTTCCTGATATTTGACCTATGGAAAAACCCAAATACAAGATTGATGTGTCGTTTAAGCATATTGATTTTATATCCTCCTGTTATTTATCCAAACGAAAAAGACTAACAGAGTGCTGTTCAGAAGCGAATTGTGCTGTAAGGCGCAAGAACATACATACATACATACATACATAGTTCCAAACTGCTTTTCCTACTTGTTCTTCTTTCTTGAACTCTTGACAGGTAGTGCAATTAAATATCCTTGACAGGATCTTTATCTATCCGCAAAACTTTAACATTGAGGCAAGGGCCTTATAACAATACCTTTAAAGCAAAAATTCCGCTCTAAAAGTAATTTTCGTAAAAAAAAAATTCCAAAAACCCTATATCCTTAGGCATTCTTTTCCTCAGTGTGCAGAAGGGTAAACAGAGTAAAGCAAACGGAAACAGGAAGGTTAAAGGACAGGAGCCAGCTGCAGTGGAAAAATTCAATTAAAGGCTATGCAACTAAATAACCATATAGATGGGATTAAAGTTTACAAAGGCCAATGAACAATAACATTGGTAAAAAGGGGAATCATAAAAATACAAATATATTTATAAGCTTAGTTTGAAATACTCTAAAATATTTAGAGTCTCCTAATATTTTCATAAATTGAATGTGATAAGTAGATTAGTAGTTATGATAGCTGGACTGGAGTCAACCGTGTGACTATTGAAAGACTTTTTCTGGGGGCTTCGCGGTCAGTAAAATATTCGTGTATTTTTTCAGTTTTTAAAATTTTTTTTGGGAAATTTTCTTATAATGTTTGTAAAGAAATTATTTGTAAGTCATCTCAGTTTGTATGACAGTTTTGTAAAATAAAAATTGGTATTAACCAATTGCAAATGTAATATACCTTCTAAGGAAGAGCATCAACAATTGCATATTCATTGAGCGGAAGAGCGAGTAAGACAAATGCCCTACAAGCCAACTGGGGGAACCACACCAGTTGTCAAAACTCCCACGATGACCGAGTCTACACTGAGCGAACGCTCGCGAGCCCCCTTTCAACCCTTGAGAGTTGGCTTTAGTTAACCCCGTCGAACTGGGGGGAGTGGCTACAGCCCAGACTAACCCCGACGAACGGACGACGGTCCATCGGCTTCCAACAATAACGATTTCTGAAGGGTTAACACGTGGTCCACATATCCATCTGCACACATCCACGTGCATGCTCTGGCCAGGGTTTGGCTCCGGCCCCTGGTCCCGACTCGACTTGGGCATTTTGTATATTCAATTACCGCCCCGCTACCGTGTCAAACATTTCCGCTAGTTGCGGCTCAAAACAGGATGCGCTGGGGCAGCTACCGTCCACCCACTTGTTTGAATTTCTAATGCAATTTGCGGCTGCAGCGCTTTTGTTGCCACCGCCCTGCCCCCAAAATGTGTGGCGTGTCGTGTCCATTAGCACCTCAACACTCATAATACATATTCATTAATGCCCCGCCATGCTCCCCGTACGCTGGGTAGAAAGGGTTTAATTAACCTCCAAAGGGGAGGGCGAGGACTCCATATCCGAAGTCAATCTCTTTAACTTCTGTGTCTGTGTCTGTGTCTGTGCCTGTGTCTGGTATCCGTAATAGATACACATTTCTCCCGCCTCGCCCATGCTTTTTCTTATCCTTCCACCTGTATCCGTTGAGTAGCCGGAAAATGCTCTCATTCATTAGACAGGGCACCGTGAGGTGTAGTGCCCGTAACAAGTGTAACTTGATTGACTATTGTAATTGTTGTCCATCCCTTTGGAGAGAATCAATTATAAGGTTTATGCGGTGAAGTTGAAGAATTGTTGAATACCTAGGAAGCAAGTCATTAAAAGCTTGGATAAACTCTCTCTCTTCTCTGGCAAGGATCCATATAAAGTAGCGTATTCATTAAGATTAATGATTTATTATTGACATTAATCATTTATTGGTTTGATCATTTATTGGTTTGATGAAAAGATTCCCTGATTTTGTCACCGCATAAACATCGTAGATTGTCCTCTTCCGACGTGCTCCGTCTTGCACATTAGTTAAGGCTTGCGGCTACAGCACCAACAAACATCTCTGAAACACAACAAAACACTTAAGGGCCACACTTTAAATTTTGCAGTGCAGAAAGAGCTGGACCGGCTTCACCCCTTCGGGCGCTAGTTGGGGGCGAACTTGAAACTGATGCCCGGCACGTGGACTGGAGAAGAACATGACGCCCTCGGTGAGCAGGCACAAAAGACAGACAGCTCTGACAGCCAAAAAAAAAAAAAAGCGGATAGGACTGGGTGCTGCTCGGCACTATTTAAATGCGATTTTCAGGGGCGCCGCCGTAAGGGGTTGACGGGGTGAGCGGCGCCCCGAGCCGCCGGCACGCGCACAAATTAGTGAGTTGAGCAGCAGATATGAAAAGCTGGGCTCGTGCCACTCACTCACTCGCAAGGCTGGCAACAACAACAATGGGATTGCGTATAATCAAAAATTAACATAACAATACAGCGGGCTGAGCGGCCGCCGAGGAGGGGCAGAGTGTTGCCGCGCTGACACAAAAACAGAGGAATATCGAGATGAATTCGCCTGGCAGGAACTTTAAGCTGCCCAGGTCTTCGATTCCGACCCGACCGAGCCCATAATGAAAGGGTAAGGCCCAGGCCAGGCACTGGGAATGCGATTCGATCGGGGGCAGGGGTACAATGTCGAGAGAAATGGGGGGAAGGCAGCCAGCCATCCCAGTTGAGGCCTTTAACCGGGACGAGCGAACCAGCAAAGCGGTCGGGCTTTATATATCCTGAACAATGCACTGAGAAGAACCTTATTAAAATTTAAATAAAAATCTGAGCGAAAATAGATTGGTAATTGAAAGTTTTTTTTGAGTCATGCGAAGAATTACAGAAAATGTGGTTTGTCTGATCGAAAATTATAGAAACCAAATCAAGATGTCGTCAAAGAACAGCGGGATCTTACATGCCGGTGTTTTATCGGAACGATAAAGAATTACAGAGCGCTGTTTGGCACCAAAGTATCCTGTAAGACTCTCACAACAAATTTCAACTTAAACTTTTAAAATTAACTTGAAAATGATTATGAAAAAGACTTGATAATGAGTCTCTGTCCCTTTTAATTTTAGGAAATGATTTATTTTCTTAGCAGGGACTTTATCGGTCCGTTGCATTTTAACAGTGAGAGTCCCCACTGATCGTCTGATCTTAAACCCATTAACCATTAGTCTGAGGATGCTACACTAATTGGAATGATTGTTAAACCAATTTAAAGTGTAGTGTGTATGCGAAAATATATTTTAAAAGTTAAATGTTATATTTTCATAAACAATTTTATATTAACATATAAAATAACACTAACAAATATACCATGAAATTATTTATGGGTATTTGGTCGAGATCTTTAGATGTCTCTTAATGTAAACTTAAAATCCCTGATCTGATTTTTAAGTAAACAAAAGTGCTCTTTGAATCTCTCAGTGCATTTACGCACGCAGCCTAAACAGCAAGGCAGTCTGAGAGTGCGAGAGGGAGGCAGAGACACAGCCAAGAGGGGAGACAGAGACAGCAGGCAGGCACGCATACAGCCGCACAATTCGATAAAGAAAATTCCCAGCGGGCACTTAATTTACTGCTTGGCGTTCCATTTCGTGTCCATTTCCCATGCGTTCTCATCACGCGGCGGAGCACATGCACTGTTGCCGCTCTTCTCGAGCTCGAGGATCTTCTTTTATACTTTAGAAGTAAGATAAAATAAATATGAATCATTTACTTACAAGTTATACAGGCCTGTTCCAGTTTCCACTCGGAAGTGAATTTGATAACATTTTCGGATTTCCCTTTAACATAAGCGAATTTCCCTTGTTGTTTGAAGGATTTTTTATGAAATTTCCCTTTGGTCCCCTTTGTTCCCAAAAAATTTCAGCTGGCCGCTGCGTTTGTTTTGCCAGAGTTTTGTGAATTAGGGGCCGATCAAATTTTGGCCCGCTATAGTTTCCAACCAAAGGACGTTAATAGGGTACTGATTCATTGCATAAAATCAAAGGTACAAGCATTCTTGGCGGTCATAAGTTAATTTTTAATATTTGAAATCATAATCATCTGATTTCGGAGGCAGTGCTGGAAATGGTCGGCAAGAAGTATTGGAAAACTAATGCAGATGTCAGCTGATTTGCCCGTCCCGATTCAAAGTTTGTTGCGTTACTTTTTAAGCAAAATGTTTTTACATTTATTAGCGGTGAATGAATTAAGAAGGCGACAGACCCTGTTAAGTGTTCAACGAAACAACCAGAACTTAAGAAACAAGGCCAGAATTTTGGATTTACCAGATCGACAGTCAGTAAACGTTTTTATTACTTACATTGTTCAAATTTAACATGCGTGTGCCGGTCAGCTGTTTTCGTGGCAGTGGTGCGAAATTTCTCACAGATAGTGTTGCACAATTC